>JAKVQU010000032.1:0-103895 GCA_030462985.1 Schwanniomyces sp. yHRVM31
ACAGTAGAACTTGATTGAATAGTCGAATTGGATTGTCTGACAGAGCTTGTTTGAGTAACTGAATTAGATTGAACAAAATAGCTAGATTGGTCAGAGGAAATAGACCTAACATCAGAACTGTATAGTGTCGTGGAGCTTGAATCAGGAGACTGAACTCTGATGCTGTATTGTATAACTAAAGTTTGTTTAGGAGAACTAGATTGTACGGCTGAACTGGTCATGGGTAAAGGTGATTCAACAACTGAACTCGATTCTATAGCGGAAATAGATTCCACTACGGAACTAGGTTGTTCAACAGAGTTGGATTGTGTATCTGAAAGGTATACAGCAACTGAACTGGAGTGTTCAATAGTGCTTGATTGAATACTTGAAGTGGAGTGTACAATAGAACTTGATTCAATTGCAGAAGTTAATTGAGTAGTTGGTTGTGTAGTTGGGGTTGATTTAATTTCAGAACTGGAAAGTTTCATGTAGATTGATCGAGAAGCTGAGCTGGTTATCATATCCGAAGAGAATGGAAAAACAGAACTGTATTGTTCAGCAGAGCTTGATTGTCCAACCGAGCATGATTGAGCAGCTGAACTTGATTGAATGGCTGGAGTAGAATGAACTTCAGAGCTAAATTGAGCAGCTGAACTAGCTTCTACTTCAGAACTGTATTGTTCAACAGAGCTTGATTGAGCAGCTGAACTTGATTGAGCAGCTGAACTTGATTGAGCAGCTGAACTTGATTGAATAGCTGGAGTATAGTGAACTTCAGAGCTAAATCCAGCAGCTGAACTGGTTTTAGAACTTGGTGGTGCATTGGAGCTAGATTGAGTATTTGAATTATGTTTAGCAGCTGATCTAGATTGTACAGTAGAACTTGAATAAGTGGTTGAAGTGGTTGATTTGGAAATAGAGGTGTAAGGTTTAGTGCTAGAAATGGTTGACGCAGAAGTAGTAGAAGTAGTAGTATCGCACAGAGCACTCCAACAATAAGCTGGCCCATCTGATTGTGGTTGACATTCCATTTTATAATCGTAAGATTTAGAACCGTGACACCCTCCTCCAGAAATTATCCCAGTACACCAGTCGTATTGAACTGAGATTTGGGAAGTGCATATTTGATTTATATTATCTGAGTTAGTGACTCCAGATATGATGTTACTAGCAGTCCAGTCATTTGGATCAATTTCCATATCGCGGTTATTATTATAATCAAAAAGAATTACTTGATTACCACTAGAGACCTTTAATCCCCACAAATTGTTTATAGTCATTCCAGAGTCGATCTGAAATCTGAAATTAACCTGATACTGGCCATTTCCTAAATTTTCAATAGAATTGACAGTATAAGTAGCTTGTGGATGATCTCCAGAGCTACCACCATAAGTAGATATGCCACAATGGCTAACAAACCTTACATCTCCAAGAGGAGGGCACGCTGAGTTAGTTGCCTGGGCAAATGGTAGTACATATAAAGCTGTCGACATATTAAATTTCATATTGCAAACTACTGATTTCTAACATTTAATTTAGAACTAAAACCCATCGGCTTTTTATCATTTTGACTAATATAATGTGAATGA
Organism: Schwanniomyces sp. yHRVM31; assembly: GCA_030462985.1. Lineage (NCBI taxonomy): Eukaryota > Fungi > Ascomycota > Pichiomycetes > Serinales > Debaryomycetaceae > Schwanniomyces > Schwanniomyces sp. yHRVM31. The sequence goes on from JAKVQU010000032.1 coordinate 1,572, forward strand.
CGAATTAAAAAGTATACAGTATCCTGATTTGCAGAGATTTATGGTCACAGCTTGTGCATATGTATTATTATTATTCCGTTTCTCTATCATCGTAGTTAATCTTCTCTATACTAGAGTGTTATTTCCAATTAAAATCTTACAACCAAAAGTTGCAAATATCCCATTCAAAGCACAAGCCTAATGTTAATATGGTTTGTTGATACAGTACCTATTCTAAGATAAAATAATTTTTAATATCTATATTTGCGTTACCAATTACTCGTTACGAAGAGGTTATAATTAATTTCTAGCTATTACACATATGCATGGGTGTGATTTTTTGGTAGTGAAATATGAGCATATTTTATTTTGCGTCTAATGTATAAAATAAGTTGGATCACATACAGATCAGTAAGGCAGAGTCCAAACAAGTCAGAATAGAATCTTAAATATTAATTATTACTAACTAAAACCCAATTGATGATTAAAAATAGGGAGCGAAAAAGAGAGTATGAACTATATACAAGTAAATAACAAAAATTAAGATAGTTTGAACTGAGATATATTTTCTAATGTCCAGAATTAATAGCTATATTGGGAATGTTCTGAAAAGAAGAGTGGTTAAAATTATAAAAGATATATTTACGATCAAGCTTCTACTTGCATATTACGCATAGAAGTAGCTGTAAGTGATTTGGGCAACTACTTGCCAACGACAACTCACGTGAGTTTTCTATACAGATAATATTTGATATATGGTTTATAATTATGGTTTACAACGTATGGTTTACATTGATATGGTTTGCATTAATATTAGGGGCATTAATATTAGGATACATCGATATTAGCGTACATGTAATTTCGAAAGTGAAAATTATAAGATAGACTTGGCGAATATAGCTCTCATTCCTTATTAGAATAATAGTATTACGAATCCCGAAATATCCGTAAAATATCTTAATAAGGTTTATGAATCCGTTCAAAATTCCTTAAGATATTCTGTCGTATCGATGAAAGTAAAATGCACAAAAAGGAGATCGCTGTTTAAAGGTAAAAAATGCACAACTGCGCCAGTCTCCACCTGCACAATCAATGCAGAATAATGTATATCAAAACACCTCAAAAGAGAGAAAGAGGATGTAATTATGAGATACTTTTAAATAATCATAAAAGTCCTATCAAAAAAATCTTATATTTGATATCACTTCTGAAATTTTTTCTCTCAATATCAGCCAAGCCTCTTCAAACATAGACAAATGTGCTAAAGCTTCCTTTGGATTATTACCACGTGAGAAGGTATGTCTTGATAAAGTATCAGCTATATCGTTGAAATTACTATACCCCATAATAGTCATGTGATTCTACCATTATTGGAGTTGTACCTTTGTCTGGTTTATAGTGAACTAAACTATAGTCCTAATTAGTGTTTTGCTGTTCAGTTCGCAGTCGATACTGTTGCTAACTTAAAAATTATACACTAACACATATAGTCAGACTCTTCAAATATTAATGTGCTAACTGTCTCTCTTTAATACTTGCACCTCGTACTCACGATCTCAATAGCTCCGTCTTGTATGATTCTTTCCTTTTGTAGAAGTGATGATAGCTTGTATATTATTAATTAAGAGCTGGTATTTCTAAACAATTTTGTAACGATTCCTTGTAACACTCTATAAATTGATCAATAATATTAGTGTTATTAATTATTTTGTTATCTTCCTCTAAATAGCTGAAGCAAATATTTAGACCTCCCTTTTCAGTACTTATCAGCGAAATTCCAAAGTGAGTATAAATTCCATTAGATTGAGTAAAAAAAATATCATCGATCGTCCAGTCATTAGATGGATTTTTAAGCATTCCAAGGTTAGAAACCAGGATAGTTTCTCTGTTTTTCTTACCCAATTTATTACTAAAAAAATCCCAGATATTAGTTAGTCTTAGAAGACCGGCGAATTTAAACGGAGTTAGATCCATAATATTGGTAGAAATTATTTGATGCAAATTCTTAGCTACTCTTTTGATTTCAATTGACTTATCTCCAAAAAATGGTCCAAAAAATGCATTAATACCACCAATATACAAGCCATATCGTGTTATTTCCTGAAGTTCTGGAACATATCTTCTTCCATCCACAGCCACTGTAATATGAAAGGAGGATTCGGAGTCACTCCAATGAGGAAAGAACTTTTCTTGTAATGCATGCATTGCAACAGATGTTATATAAGGAGTCAAAGTAAACTTTTCTTTTCTACATTCTTGAAGAACTGAATTTAGACACTCTGGCTCAATTCTCACCAACTTGTATTTTGTTTTACTTCCAATTTTTGTAGGATATGTCTGAAAAATTGGAAACTTATACGTATTTGGGTATTTGTGTCTTGCAATACTAAAAGGTAGTTTGATCCACTCAGGTATGAATAGTAACTCCGCTAAAGACTTAAATATATATAGTTTTCCTGCTTTATAAAAATCAACAATTTCATCACTATCTACTGGTAACGAAGGTCTATCAATGTCTGAAGTGGCCCTATAAAGAATGGAAATAAATTTCAAATTTTCTTGGTTTGAAAAGAATCCTAGTTCTTTGAGAAAGTCTTCATGGAAATGTTTACCAGAATTTCCATCAAATAATGTATGATTAAAACAAAATGAGACATATTGCTCATTATCGTTCTCATGTATAATTAACTTCCATGTTGGAATATCTTTGTTAATTTCTAGTTCAATGCTATTTAATTCTTCTACTGTGTTTTCATCAAAACTACCTTCTAACTCTATGGTTTGCACCACATCCTCGTATATTATTGACAGAACCAGCTTTAATAAAAAATTAGAGCCGTTATTATTCGCTGACTCATTTAAATTGTCAGTAGTGAAAAAATTTGAAAAGAGCCTTGAATTTTTTAAAATTAAAGATCGTAAAGCGTTCGATAAGAGTTTGTCATTTACCCTGCGATTATATTTCGCCGTCATATTAACAGTACAACCATACTCATTGACACTTCTGCAAATGTAAAATTTTTCAAAGAATCCAGGGATTCTTTCTCCGTTATTATTAATATTCATTTATAAATACATTATGTATCTACTGATATTCCCATCAGTTTTTATAAAGTTCTGATCTCGCTATTGTATGCAGGTTGGTTTTAAAACTTAATCTTAACTCTTTCTAAATTATAACGCAAATATGTATACTTATGAACACTCGGGATGACGGAAGAAATAAGGGATGAATGCTTAAATATATGATAAGGATAAATGCCAAAATTATGTTCTTAATCGCAAATTTATCTTGAATATATTCTGTTTAGCTATTGGATTTCACCAGAAATGAAATAGTTCGTAGAGTTAAACTAAGGATGCATTAATATAATATGTAAAACAAAATTTTTGTATGTAGTTGAGTTTTGTTCAAGAACAAATCATCAAATTTCTTAAAATGTCAATTGAGTTAAATATCTTAATAATTAATCTACCACAGATCCTGATTAGATTAATAGGGATTGGTTTGATTCAAAGCAAATACTGTTATTTCATAAGCAAAAAAGTAACTAAAAGTTCTTGTATAAGTCCGATATTAACTAAATAGTAATATAACTAGTAAATTTTATAATTGTAAGGTTATAAAGCCATACACTTCACAATTAAATAGCAACTCAAAGATATAATACTTAAGCCAAACTTTGTCACTTTATTTTTATCCATACGAATTAAATTTCTGTGATAGTTTCAGGTTTGTCTGTTTGTTTGTTCATTCTCCAAAAATAACGTTTTATACGTCAATAGAATCTCACAATTAATTTTGGCCTTATTATTTCAAAGTTTTATTTTATATAATTGATTTAATTAATATATCTACTTAGAAATCATTCATGTGATATCTGGAGATTTATTTTAACCTAGTTCTCAGAATTTATCATCTCTACTACATTATTGTCCGAGATAGCACGTTAGTGAACGTACCAACGAGTACATTTGAGCATGAGCAATTATATATATATGAGGGCTCATGGATATAACGGACTTCTTCACAAGGAGTTTACGGAAATAATCCTTGTCAAAAAAGTATAAATGGTGGGCTCCTCAGCCTTTATTGTAATGGCAAGACTGAGGAATTTAGATTTTTACAATGTTAGGTCCTTTTTTAAGTTCCCTTACTGAGAGGGAGGCGATTATAGATGCTTTATATCGTGTCGTAATAGGTTTCGATAATTACGATGTTGAGATGTTCGATTCTGCGTGGGATGGAGAAGAAGTTATTTTTGACCTAAATGGAGAAATTACTCATGGAAAGAAGGATATTAAGTCAAAAATCCTTGATTTTGTAGGTCCTTTGGATACATCTCATACGATTAGCAATATTCGTGTGGACTTCAAAGAAGGTTCGTCAACTGCTAAACTTGAAGCTTATGCTCTTGCTCAACATTGTCCACCAGGAAAAGGAGTGGATCCTAACGGCCCAAAATTTTTAGCAAATAGTAATTATGATATTTCTCTTATCAAAGACATTAAGAATGGCCTATGGAGAATAAAATCCTTTTCAATGAATATAATCTGGACCCAAGGAGATCCCTCAGTAATGGCCAGGGATAGTTGAATATGAAAATTGTATCAAGAAAACTAAGTCATATGTATGTCCCATTTATAATGTATAAAAAAAATTAAAAGATCCTATAAGATTTCAGCCTTATACAACTTATAGATATGGTATGTTAAGGATGTAAAATAGCTATCATATTAACTCCTCAGTTTTGTGGCATTGTCTAAAATGTCACTAAAATGATGACATTCGCATAAAGTAGTCACTAGTAGTATGAAGCTTCGCCCGCCTAAACAAACATACTTAAAGGGCTTTAGTATGCAATTCAAGTAATAATTGCAACTTCTGTATTATGAGTAAAGGGCTACCAAGTTATGAGGATGCCTGTGCCACTAAATCTAATGCTAATTTTGCCGGTAGGAACAGCCAAACTTTGAATCAAGGGGATCAGCATTCAAACTTCTGGAATTTCTTAATTTATAATAAAATGATCACTCATACCATGGAAGTTTTTGTATCTCAAGACTCATTGGATAAATATAAAGCGTTCAAAAAGAACCTGAATTTATTGATGCAAAGAAATATACAAGAACTTCAAGGTGATGGGTATGCAGTTCCCTTATTGAGAGCCACCCCTAGTATAACTCCACTTAGTAATAGTTTTTTGACAATTTATAAATACAATCCTCCATTTGGGAAAAAATTCGATCCAAAAGTAGATAGGTTTGAATTTTGTAAGGTGACTACTTCTTTCCATAAACGGTATCATCAATACAATTTAACTTTTAATCCTGATCCGAGAGACAGAACGCGAGGGTATTCGTGTACAATGTTCAGACATCATACATTGCCTATAGTTGACTTTATATTTAACGGGCGAAAGTACAGATGGATATATGAAAAAGATTTATTAGATTACTATGATTATGGTTTATTCGAATTAGATTCAAAACAACAATCCATGACTGATGGAATGAATATCAGAAGCCAAAGTCTCAGCTCCCTGAATCCTATATTTAAGAGTTCATTAAAAAATATTGTTTCCTTGAAAAATCGATTTCCTAAGGAAGAATACTATTCGAATTGTAAAGTTGGTGAATTGAAACATTTGCTGAGTGTTTCTATGGGATCTTGGGTACAGACAGCTGCATTCATCACATCAAAACCACCGGTGAACTCTGGATATAATAGTGAAAGTATTTTCTCAGTTGATACGCAAACATTAGTTTTCTTAAGTCTTTCGCTTGTATTAAAGAGACATAGAGACCAAGAAAAACAAAGAAGACGTGCAAATAATAATAATTCAGGAATTATAGCCAATTTCACTGCATTCTAGTCCGATGTATTGAAAGTGTACTAAAGTTTCGAATGATATAAATTTCTCTTCCACAAATGTGCGTATTAATACACATTAAAGTACACGTGTGAATTAAATTCATAGCTTTATAATAGCAAGCTTCCAAGAATTATCTTTTCTGCTAATTCTAAGTGGTATAATATTAACACACGCTCAAATTGAAGTAATAATTTTTTGCCAATCCAAGTTTACCTTTATCTAACGTTTTATCACTTCAAAAATCCTGAAGGTTTTTTCTCAAAATATACCTTACTCCAAAGCTCTTAACATTTCCTAAAAAATACTCTGTAATAGTTAGATAGTATATATTACTGTATACTTTATAAATAAAGTAATCCCAATTATTAGAAGACTTAAACATTTTTAAACTTTTATTTATTGCACCTATTTGAAACAATAACTGATTAATATATTTCACGTCGAATGGTATATATTAATCCATAGCAAGATGATTTCAAACATGAGATGGGTTGCACTTTTGTTCATATTTCATTGAAAAATAACCCTTTCACTTCATAAATTGAGATTACATCAAGCTTAATTCTCTTCCATCTTGTCATATCGAAGGTTGAGTTCAAATGACTTAAAAATAAGTCTCAACTGATAAATATAAGTAGAGCACCAACTAATCTAACACGTAAGATTTATACAACCAGCAATTAAGTACAATTTATGCCATTTATAGTTAGGTACCTAGCTGAAAATTGAATTATGTGAATTATGAGTCGTCTTATAATATTTCTAAATATGGTCTATTAGACTACTCTCCTCTAAAATTCATAGGTATAACTATAAGCTAACATAGCACATTTTTATCAACGTTTCATGATAAAAGCATATACCTCTAGTCTTTTTAAAAGGCACGCATGAATGTAATTGTTGGAGTTAGCAGCGTTTTTGAACCAATTTAAATACATAACGAGTGAATTCCATAATATAGTACATAGAAGTTAGTCTAAGTGTATAATACACCTTGAGCAAATATAAAAAAGGGAATTAAAAGGGTAATATCGTTACTAAATTAATCTCCATTGAAGTTTAACAATCACCCTTGAGATTTCTGATTGATAATTTGGTCAACCTTACTTTGTATCAAAAGAGAAAACTACAAACAATGCTAACTAATGCATCTAGGGTTATTTGAATGGATAACTATTTCTCCGCTTATAGTTCGTAATATACATTATTTCATTACCTATTGTCTATTATTACAAATTATTCATTTAAATAAGTTTCAGGTTTTTTGGTATTAAATTTTTCATTCAATTTCATTTCTTGTTTTCTTTCCCCAAACCATTTCATAAATTTCATATCAAATTTTGAGTTTACAAATGAAACAATATATTGATGAAGAAAACTATTGTTAAAGCAATATCAAAAATTCTCATTTTAATGAGACGTAGTATACGGCATTAGAAATCTCTACCAATAGCTGGCCTAATTTTCTATTCTGTGAAATAAGCTGATCATTTCAATTACTTGATAATATTTGTCATGTTGGTTGAAGACTACAGTGTTTGAAGACGATATTTAGTTAAGGAGTAAACGCGAAATGAACTACAAAGAACAATAGATGCAATATATTGCTTTTTTTTTGGATAGTTTTAATATGAAAACCTAAACGGCGGACTAAAGTGCATTATTAATTATTTTTTTATCGATTATTACATAATGCAAGGAGACAATGGAGGTCGGCTATGTGCATATTGTATGTATGCATACATTTTCTGCTGCATACACGCATCTTGACTGGGATATTAACCAGCCAAGATAAGCTTGTAAGAACCATTATAGCTACAAAACTTAGGTTGTATTAAATGTTTATAATATAAAGTAAAATTATAAATGACGAAATAGAAATGCAAGTGTCTCTGGGTAAACAGAGGTAGAACGTATACAAGATTTGTATACAATCAAAGTAGGAAAGCTAGGCTTTAAACCTGAAATGTTATTTTCAAACACCGAAAATTAAAATAGAATACAGAATTACTTTAAGCCCAATATAATTAAAACACAAACGTTTCAATAATAAATTTAGCAAAATTAGAATAACATAGCTAATGGAACCAATGCCAATACGAATAAAGAGTTGGCGATAGAACCAGCAGCAGCAGCGTAAGTAGAAACAGCAGCAACTTGAGATAAAGCGGCAGCAGATGAAGATGCAACAACAACGGTGGTTGGAGCAGCAGTGGTTGGGGCAGCTTCGGTAGTTGGAGCAGCAGTGGTTGGGGCAGCTTCGGTAGTTGGAGCAGCTTCAGTGGTTGGGGCAGCTTCGGTAGTTGGAACAGCTTCAGTGGTTGGGGCAGCTTCAGTAGTTGGAGCAGCCTCAGTGGTTTCACCAGAAACTGGGCAATAAGTGGTGTAAACAGTGGTTTCACCATTAACAGTTTCGGTGGTGACAGTTGGAGTAGCTGGAACAGCAGTTTCACTACATTTGTTGTTAGAACAAGAAGTAATAGTAACTACGGTAGTAGATTCAACAGTTTCAGTAGTAGCACCAGTAAGTGGGCAGTAAGTAGTGTAAACAGTGGTTTCACCATTAACAGTTTCGGTGGTAAGGGTTGGGGTAGCTGGAACAGTTGTTTCACTACACTTGTTGTTAGAACAAGAAGTAATAGTAACGACGGTAGTAGATTCAACAGTTTCAGTAGTAGCACCAGTAAGTGGGCAGTAAGTAGTGTAAACAGTGGTTTCACCATTAACAGTTTCGGTGGTAAGGGTTGGGGTAGCTGGAACAGTTGTTTCACTACACTTGTTGTTAGAACAAGAAGTAATAGTAACGACGGTAGTAGATTCAACAGTGGTAGTAGCAGTACCAGAAGCAGAGGAAGTACCGTTAGAAATGAGAGTGACAGTGAAGTCGAGGTTTGAAACTTCAGTACCTTCAAGAGTCTTTAAGTAAGCAACAACATCGGAAACGTCATCTCTCTTGTTCAAGTCGTTCATTCTCTTTCTAATATAAGCAGTAGAGTTAGAAGAAGGAGTCTTAGTGGCATCAACGTGATATAATGATGGGGTATGTTCATAAGCAGCTAAAGCTGGGATTTCGATTTCTCTACCAGCTGATGGAATGTCTGGGTAATATTTGACACCATCAACAATGGCGTAGTAAAAGGAAACATCGAAGTCATCAGTTGCCTTAATAGTAGCATGAACATCATAAGAAACTGGGACATCAAATGGACATTCACCAGTTTCTAAAGTAACATCAGCGACGGAAACGCCGTTAACATTACAAGAAGCTTCAGTAGCAAAAGCCTTTGAAACAAAGAAAGCACCAACAGCAACAGCTGTATTCAATAATCTAACCATTTCTATTTAATAGTAAGCGAACGAATAATAATTTGAAATCAAAAGCCTTGCTTAGAAGGGATATTTACTTCCTTATATATGATTTCTACATGGCCATATCTCAAGGCGAAAATTAATCATAACAGAGATTTAGTTATCTGCGCAACCAACGCGACTTCTATCTTAACAATAGGAATTGCAACAAACCTCTACATGACAATGGTGTACCACAAACAAAGGACCTCCTTTTTTATGCAGTAGCGATGCGCCGAGAGAATGATAACAAAGGATGATTATACAGAGAACAATCCATCTAAAGAGAATGTTCTGGAATAACTCTACATAGTATCTACCTCTCATTTTCTGATTGATTGCCATTTAATTTCATATCAAAGTATTTTCAAATTTACTATTCTTCAATGTTCAGCCTTTTCCAAACTTTAAAGTGAGTAAAGCTACGTAAATTATTGATGGCATCTGAAAATATGTATAAAAAATTTTTGTTGCCTGATTAATGTCGGGCAAGCGAGAATGTACTGTATAAGATTATGTCATTGCTACCTTTTGAGGGACGATCTTGGATGCATTCGGACGTAAGAGATACCCAGAAGAAACACAATAGAATAATTACCCGACTTTCATTTGGATCAGGCACGACGTTCCTAGACGTCATATAAGTAATTGTGCACTCTCGATTAAAATGATGCAACTATTGTCGAATATCGAACATAGGGAGTGTTATTGGTAGAGGAAAGCAATATTACATTTTCAAAAATGCGAACACGCTCATGTCCAGTTGTTATGAATGTCTTGATAAGGATATGCCCATTTCCAAGTCAGGATTGCCTACCATTAAAGCTTATCGGTTATATTCTATATGCAATGCAAGTTTATCTAGTGAGTTGGATGGGGATGTGAGGAGGCCCAGGATAGTTTGTCATAATGCTTTTTTAAATTGTAGTATGGTTCGCATGCTTAACCTCGGAGACATAAGGCGTGTGGGCTACAGATTACTCATGTCGTGGAACTTATAATATTGATCCTGTATACAAAATCTAGTTTTCTTTACTATAGGTCACTAAGACCTATTAAGAATGAAGGGGTAGATCACATATCAACCAGCGAATTTTTAGTTTATTATTAATTCATTCTAGCAAAAACGGCTATAATGTAAAAATGTAAGTTCACATCCAACTATTTATTACGAAGGCTCAAAAACTTATTAATAACATGTAGATGGGGATATTACTTTCTAATTTTTGCAATTTCAAAAGGAGTGCATTCTTTGAATCAAAATTTCCACATTATGAAAAGACTAAGAAATTGAAGTATTAGAATTCTACATAATGAGAATTCATTTATTTTCCTGGGTTCAAGATTTATATAAAATCTAAAAATAAAACTAAATTTTCTAAAAAAATTGTAAAATGTTTCTATTTTTATTTGTGAAATATATTTATAGCCAGCAATTGTAATTCAATTACTTGGATTCCATTTTTCCATAACTCTACATTCCAACGTTAAATATTTGCAAATAACATAAAGTACACCAATTAATATAAATTTTTAGAAATTTATTACAGTAAGTATAAGTATTTTTTGGCTAGCTTTTTACTAAGCATGGTTAACGGTGTTAATAAGTTGAGGAACTATTTTCTATTGCTCATAAGTCAAGGGATACTCAATCAACAAACTAGGTAGATTTCTTCAACTTTCTTTAGATTAGTAGGAGTATGCAGGAATACAAGCATAGTCATGTGAAGCGAGAGTTATCAATATTAAAAGAATCAAAAAGTTTGCTCAGGAAAAAAAGTAGCTTATTTGAAATTAATTCTCATTGACAATGGCACCTACTAAAAGTAAAGATAATTTTGATTCACGAAAAACTAGAAATAGAGTTCCCACATCATGCTTTACCTGTAGAAGAAAGAAAATTAAATGTAATAAAGAGAAGCCGTTTTGTTCAAGCTGTGTTCAGAATCAAACTACAGAGTTCTGTACTTATGAAGTCCAACCATGGCAGCCATCACTTGCTTCTTCCATTGACACTTCCCAAGCGGAAATAAAAGCACTTAAAACTAAGATCAAGCAGTTGGAAGGAGAGTTGTTGTCACTGAAAGATCATAATACTGGTTCTACTGATGCTAGTCTGGAAGGGTGGCAAAGTAATACAACTTTATATGATAATAATGATATGGATGATCTTGTGGAGAAGTTCGGTGGGTTTAAGATTAAAGATGCAAAGTTAATGTATTTTGGACCCACTTCTTATATGTCAGTTGCTGGTCACGATAAACATTTCAAACGTATGCTTGCAGATTATTACAAAGACCAAGAATCAAATTTTGATGAATTTTCGGAGACGGTTCCACTCAATAGATTACAGTGTTCGTATGGGAGGATCGAAGAAACAGAAGGAACTACTAAACCAAGACAAGTTACTAATGAATTACCACCTGTGCATATAATAAAAATCCTTATCAAGAGATTTTTCAAATATTGCTATAATTTCGCTCCTTTTATCGATCAAGATTCCTTTATGCAAGAATTAATTCCAATATTAGCAACGGTTAATAATAAAACCAAAATATCTGCAGTTGGTGTAAAACCTTATAGTACCATTTCAATGTTGTTAGTAATGCTACGATTTGCATACATAACATTACCATTTAAGGACTTTTACGATAATAATTTAATAGGTGAAGATTTGGAAATAATGAAAGAAATAACTAATAATAATATTGAAATAGCTCCCTCATATATCGATTGTGCCCATCAATTCACTGTGGCTATTGGGGCATTTTCTAGAGTAAACCTCAGAACTATTCAAGCAGCGTTGTTATTAAGAGTTTATAAAGCTCACTGTCCTGAGGACGATGACACTTGGACAGACTCTGGAATTTTATTAGGGATTATTATCCAAATGGCAAGATATCATGGAATTAATAGAAACCCTTCCACGTATCCAAAATCATTTCTTTCCTCAAAGGCTGAACTTATATGGAGAAAGATTTGGATATTTTTATGGTATTATGATGCAACTCATTCGTTTCATCTAGGATCACAGCCATTAATAAATCCTTTAATGGAAGATGCGCTATCAACTTCTATCATGGACCAGTGTATGGGATCGAGTGATAGCCCATCTGTAAATCTTCAAATGACTAATATAGCTTTGATAGCAAAGGCATCACGTAAGGTTATTGATATGCTTCAAGATAAGAAATCCATAAACTATTCAGACTTAGTACGTGGAATTGAAGAATTGAATATCATTCTCAATAATAAAATCAGAACTTTTTCCCAATTGTACAACTTTTCTGGTGCTATATTTAATACTTATCCGGTTGATCGTGCTCAAGAATTTGTCTTAAGAATTAACTTATATGGAATAATTTTCCTTAACTATTATTTATTGGCACAAATTGCTGGAAAGGAGGGAAATTCTATTATTGAGAATAAATATTTGGCTTTAGCTTTTGAAAACGCGCTCGTTGTTCTTAGAATTGGTGACGAATTTGCGGATAATCCAACAGTAATGTTCGGTGCTGAATTAGAAATGATGGTTGCTTCTCAAATATGGAAAGCTTGCCAGAAAGTTTTCAACTCAATATCTACTGTTATCTTCAGATCTTTAGAAGGTGATTTTTCAATCATTGACAGTATTAAGAATTTTAAATCGGCAGACTCTGCAGGAATTTCTACATGGATCAAAGTAGATTATAATAGTGAAATCAATAGTGCAAAAAATTTTTATGCAAAGTATGAAGAATTGGGTTTCAAATTAGAAAGGCTATCTTCAAAATATTTTATATGTTTTAGAATATGCGCTGGAATGAAACATTTATTAGACTATGTGGAGAAATTTTACCCAATTTTAAAGCAAACTAATAAAGACTACCAGCTAAATTCGTTCGCAACCAATGCTGGTATGGAATTTGCTGATTTAGAACATTTTTGGAATCGTAAACAATTTGATGAGCCTGTTATGGACTTTGATTTTGTAATGTCACATATAAATTTTAATTCTGACTTCATGAATGATGTAGCTACTGGTTTGGCTCAGTAATTTTAGTTTTATAAAATGTATATATATCTGTAATTAATCTGGAAATATTTAATATAAGAATAGTAAGAATATTAAAGACAATCATGCCCACTTACCAAGTAAAGACATAACACCTACACCGATTAAAGTGAATACTATTTTGAGAGTTAATTTAGTCAAATCCTTTGATCTTTCATGACTGAAAATAAAATCTCTGGCAAGTAGTTCAACCAATCCAGTATAAATCAAGATTCCTGCAGATATAGCGTCTAAAACACCCAGGACAATGTTAGCATTAAATGAATTTGACATATATGTATATCTTACCCCTAATCCGATAGCGGTAGAGATTGGTGTAACTAAACCATAAGTAATACAACATGCCCATGGAATCCATTTTGGCTTATCATCAGGGAAAGGAATAGCGGAAAGTCTAGCACCTATTCCCAATCCTTCAAATGTTTGGTGGAATACTAACACAATATACAAAACCTTAAATTCGTCACCAGTAGAGCCGAGATTTAAACCAATCATTACAGAATGGAAAATAACACCAAATTCAAGAATCAAGAAGGCACCAAATTGAGCTTCGAAATCAGCACTTATCTCACTATTACTTACAGAATGTGAAGACTCATCAATATTATACTTTTCAATCAGCAGGTTTTCTAACTTACCACTTTCATATTGAACAGGTGCCGGTGCCTCAACTTCCTTTCTAACTATAAGGTCTTCCACGTTGTCATCATGTGAATGAGCAATGTTATATTTTCTTTCAACATAAACACCAGAAATCACATCAACTAAAAATATAAACACAGCAGAAGCTAAGATAATGGCAGGACACCAAGAATAAATTGCCCAGTTACCTGTCATTCCAACACATGTATTTGCGCCAATTTCGCCGTAGGCTGGGTCCATTAAATGAATAAAAGCAGTAGCAACAATGACACCGGTACCAAAATATCTCGCAAAAGCATAAACATACCATGGAACTTTAAGTGCTGGGATTCTCTTAACAGCTAACGGAAACAATGTAAAAAATGTCGAAACAAAGAAAATAACAAAGATAGCTGAAATACGGGCACCTAAAGAACCATTGTATTCAGTTTCTCCGTAATAGACTCCGTCAAGAACACAAACCTTCCAAGCATCTGATACTTCATTAGATAATAATAATACTTTATTAGGATCAATTTCGGTTGGCATGATGAGATATCTTTCTATAAGAATACTTTTAATCTGAATTATGCTATTAGAGAAAAATTCTTAAATATATATACATTTTGAAAAGTTAATCCCATCGAAAACCATTAAGGTACTTTTTTTGTATGCGTTAAATTATCAGCCGTGCATTTACTTTTGACTAAAAGAATATTCAACTTGTGAAACTATATTTTATTAATCAGTAGCCCATCATAAAGACTACATCTTCAATTTACCAAGATCCTTAGTACTAATATAGCTCTTTAGTTCCTTATCATTTTAGCCATGTTCTGTTTCAGAGCAATTTTGTTTGCAACCATTAAGGTTCTTTTTTTTGCCAAGTTTCACTTTCGCGGTAAAAACTACTAAGGTTCAACATTTAGTGCATAACCGTTATGAACTATCAATAAGTTTAGTTATAAATTTCGCTTAGTAATTGTATCAAAGGCTATTTTTTATGCGATGATTACTTGGGTTAGATTTTGGTAATATCTTGTTCATGTTTGCGAAGCATTTAAAGGAAAAGAAGAAAACCATCATATAATTTGAAATATAATTAAAACTAACGGAATAGTTGGGAATTAGAAATTATTAACTGAGCTGGTTAATTGAAATTAAAAGACTTTATATCAAAGAAGAAAATCTCTTAGAAGCAGAGTAACATTCCAGCGACAACTGAACCCATCATTGCAACAGCACCTGGGAAGTTGTTGTAAGCGCCGTTTGCAACTTCGACAGAAGCAACAGAAGACTCAGCAGGAGCAGAAGATGAAGATACACCAGTGACAGAAGGTTCAACAGCAGAAGATTCAGCGGCAGAAGTAATTGAAGTGGAGCCTACAGCTTCAGTAGATTCAGCAGAAGAAGTGACTTCAGGACCATCACTTGAAGAAGTAGTCTCTTCAGCAGGAGTAGAATTAGCAACACTTGAAGAAGAAATTTCAGCAGTTTGAGCTGAAGAAGTAGCAGCAGCAGATGTTTCCTCAGTAGCAGTAGCAGATGCTGCTTTTTCTAAAAGAGCAACATCAGTAGCAGCTAAAAACCAAGAACCAGCACCAGCAGAAGAACAGATAGATTGACCTAAAGAGGTTGCAGCAACGACATCATTACCTGAACAAGCAGAGGCAATACATTCAGCAACTTCGTTACCCCATACGGACATGACACATAAACAACCAGTATCCCAATAAGGACAAGGAGTGGATCCAGTATCTTCTTTAACACATGGTTGAGCACAACTTGGAAGGTCAGCGTAAATCTTGTCAGCAAATCCATTAATAGAAGCTGTATGTGCAACAGATGGATAAGTATCATAAGCAGCATTGGCAACAACAACAGCAGCAGCAAGAACAAGTACTTTATTGGATAACATTTTTAGCGAGTGAAATAATTTCAATTTTTAAGTGATTGAAATTATCGAAATACTATACTATGATGATATTTTCTTCATATTTATAAACTTTCAATACATCACGGCGATACGATATTTTAGACATGCTTGGCATTTTTCTCTTAATAATACGAATAGGACAATTCTTTAATGCGATTTCGGTTTAACTAGGGAGTAGGGAAAACAATTACTTGGAGGACATATCGGTGAAAAATTATGCAAGCTTTTGCATGACAAGAAATAGAGGCAGGTAGTAGTATATTTTTGATTGGCTCTCGGCCATTAATTATTTATCTGATCCATCTACAAAAATTTCGATCTCTATTTTTGGTAATTCTATGAAAAGGAAATAATTCATCTATATTTAAATAAAAGGTGAAAAGAGGCTCTCACCCGGAATTCATCCCAAGTCTAGTAACCGGAAGATATTCAGATACAAAATTTCTAAAAGTGTTAGGATTTGCTCATATACAGTATATTTATCTATAGGATCAAAGAGAAGAAAATTTGAATAGCAATGGTGAGAACGCAGGCAGCTCCTAATGTAATACCACCATTGGTAGTTGAGGTTGACGAAGGTGCGGACGGGTATGACGACGAAGAAGAAGAAGCTGGGGTACTGGATATAGAGTGCGCATCATCTGCGATGGTAACAGAAGACTCGGCTGATCCAGTCTCTTTTACACAGGTAGATCCAGTAGTGGAAAATGTGTAGGTGCCTTCAACAGTAGTTATAGCAGTATGAGTACTATGCATTGCTTCAGAAATTTCAGTAGAAATAGAGCCTGGCATTAACCATTGATTTGCCCCTACACTAGAGCATAAAGAAATTGCCAAACTAGAGGCTTTAGCAACATCTTCAGCATCGCATTGATCAACAAAACAATCAGCAACAACACCTGACCATTGTGGCATAACGCAAAAACAACCAGTGTCCCAGTATGGACATGGTGTATTAGATGTATCTTGCTCAACACATGATTGTGCACATGATGGTAATAAAGTATAGATTGGATCAGCAAAACCGTTAATCACAGCGGTTTTAGGAACTTGTGGATAAGTATCCCAATTTGAAGCAAATGCTAATTGAATTTGAATGATAGAAAGTAGAGCCTTTAACCAAAACATATTTGAGTAATATTGTAATAACTTCTTGTCTATATTTTTTAAGATGTTATATATAATCGTTTTAAGTATTTCTTCAGACGGCAATTCCGGTCAAAAACATAAAGTTATCTGATTGATCGCTAATTTCTTGCATATTCGGCTTTTATGCTCATGCAGCCTATATTTTCTTGGAATAAATAACAAATCGGATGAGTACCGAAAATTTTTGTTTTGCAGCAACTGACACCCATCTTGTAACATTTATTACTTTAGGAGATAGTACAAGTACTCAAAGATGAGACTGATGGTGCCTATTCAAATGATTTAATGATAAACCATCTCTTTCTTTTACATGCAATTGAAATTTGAATCAATTCTAGAGTGAATAATAATATGAAGTAATAAAAAATAAAGTACCTGCTCACCGATATCTCCATATGTACGAATAAATGGTTATGTAGAATCAGATAAAATTTATGTTGCATCTGGAATGTTTTCATCTTCTATTGGCTACGAAAAATTGCTTAGAACCTTATTGTAGCATTCATTTTATTAATACAGATATTAACGCTTAAAACAAGAATAGTAATATAAACAAAAGTTGATATTTCTTAGTAGAATACTGGATACATTTACTTATATTAAGTAATTAATCCTCCTTTAAAAATTATTAAAATATAATTAGGATATTAGGTTGTTAAATTATTATCGACATGACTATCCCTTATTACCTTCAATATTTTTATGAGAAAAAGGTAAATACTAGATATGAATGGTTAGTATATGGATTATGTTTGGCAAGCTTATTCTTATATGGTTTATTTTTTCACTGGATTCCTAGATATTTCAGATCTATCAGAGATTCAAGCACTGGCAAAAGACCGTTCTACTTTAAAATTCTTAAAATATGGGATATAATTAATTCAAGTTTTAGGATTAATTTACCTTATGGAAAATGTATGTACATCCAGCCAAGTATCGGTGTCCTTGGTATAGTATACTTTGCTATCAATGGTATTTTTTGCTTCGTTGATACGAAAGAATTAAACTATGAGCCTCGGTATTATATTGTGGGTAAAAGAATGGGAAGGATATCATCTGGGAACTTACCATTTCTCTATTTACTTCTTGCTAAGAATGATTTAATAATGGCTATTACTGGATTGTCGCAAGATAAATTAGTTTTCCTTCATAAGTGGATTGGCAGAAATGTTTGGTTATTAGCCACCACTCATCTTATCTTATGTGTATATTACTGGTTGAATCTTGGATTCCCAGTAATGCTTCAAATACCACCAGAAATATTTGGTATGATTGCCTATGCTTCTTGCTTCTTCTTGACGTTTGCAAGCCCTTCTTTTTTACGAAAACTAGCTTATGAGTTTTTCTTACTTCAGCACAGAGTTTTTGGTGCAATTATGCTTTTATTTATATTGTTCCATAATCCTGGAAATAAAGCCACTGCTATCTTGGCTATCCACTCTCTTGTCTTAGATAGAATTTTGACAATGGGGGTCCAAATATATCGTGGCCGCAAAGAGCCGTCTATGAGGTTATCTAGGTTTAAGTTGTTGGATGATGATACAGTTGAAGTAACAATTCCTTTCAAATCAGAAATTGGTGACCGCAAATGGTGGTATCGTTTTCTTCCAAGATGCTTCACCTGGTCACCAGGTCAACATGTATACCTAAATGTAAAGAAAGTCAGCTTGTTTCAATACCATCCATTCACTATATCCAGCGTAACTGAATCAAGGGAAATGAAGTTGATAATAAGAAAAAAAGGTGGCTTCACAAATAAATTGGTAAAACATTTGAAAGAAAAGATAGAGAATGACGATGAAGCATTTAACCAAGACGAACTGAGTGAAATAGAACTAAAAACACAAATTAAAGGGCCATATGGAGGGAAATTTCAACCATTAATTACGTTTGACTCTTTACTTTTTATTGCTGGTGGATCTGGGGCATCATTTACATTCCCTATAGCAATTGACTTAATTAGAACAATTCAAAGAAGAAATCATGAAGGTGACTATTTTGGCCGTGCTAAGAACAATCAAATACGTATTGTTTGGGCAATAAAAAAAGAGCAGAATATGAAATGGTATGAAGAGAGCTTAAAGGAATTAAAAATATATGCAGAAGAAGGTTTTATTACTATTGATATTTATATCACTTCTGAACCTAAAACCGCTGAAGAAATACAAGTAGAAGTAACTGTGAATAAAACCGAAAGCATCACTGAAAAATCAAAAACTGAGAGTTATTTTGGTGAATATTTATCCGTAACAGATCTGGATTCTTCTTCAAGCTCTTTTATGAGAAAATTTTATGCAAAATTGAATACAAAAGATCTTATTGATCAAGAAGTATGTAAAATAGCAAGTTTGCAGAGTGGATCTTCGATGTCTTTAGCAGTAGTGAATTGTGGAGCTCCACAATTGACAAGAAAAATAAACACAGAATGTCATAGTAACAGGTATAGAAAGAATGCCCCAGACATTTACTGCTTAACAGAGGTATATTAGGAATTTTTTCTGGATATTAAGGATATATTTTGGGAATTACTAGTAAATAATAGATACGAAATTACTAATAAAATCGTAAAATTTCAAAAATAAGGATAGGATATGTGTCAATGAAAAAGTCTAAATTGATATCATTGTGCTCTATATAGCTAATTCTAAAATATTTTTGCAGATAAAAATAAATGGTTAAACATCCTGAGGATATTTAAAATCATTCTCCTTTCTAGCACTATCTAACATAAACATTACTAATTTACTTTCATCAAGAGGCATGATATCATTCTCAACCTTACCTTCCGCAATATCTTTTGCCACAGCATTTGCTTCGTGAATAAATCCAATATAAGATGAAGAGTCCTCATATTCTATTGGAGGTGAGTTGTCCTTGAAAGAAATCTTAAATTTCTTAGGGCATGCAGATAATCCACAGTGCTCCCCAGATATTTCTACACTTCCTTTAGAACCCTCTAATCTTGCAAATGGAATTCTTCCATCAGTGTAATTTGAACATGTTAAAATTCCCTGAGTTCCATTTTCGTATTTGATAATCACAGTGGATGTATAGTCAACTTTATCAACAGGATCAATTGTCATGAAAGATTTCAAGTCAAAATCAGTATGATTATCACCAAGCTTATCGTCTAGCAAGATTCTTCCGTAAGTCAAAGTGTAAATACCGATATCTAATAAGGTTCCACCACCCAATTTAATGTCACGAAGTCTTGAAGTTTCTGGTAAATTTTCAAGAGAAGCATCCGCAGCATAATCAACAAAGAGTCTATTTAATTTACCTAATACTTTTTTCTCAAAGATATATTCCTTTAAAGTTTGAATCAACGGAAAGAATCTAGTCCAAACGGCTTCCATCAAAAATTTATTCTTTTCTTTAGCCAAAGCAACTAGTTCTTCTAATTCATTACTATTCATAGTAAATGGCTTTTCACAAAGGACATGTTTATCATTTGTAAGTGCCAGTTTGACTTGGTCTTTATGGAATGGATGAGGTGTTCCAACATAAACTATATCAATTTTATCATTTTTGTAAAAAGACTCATAGTCTTGAACTTCAGGAACAATATCAAAATTACTACCGACAATTTTATTATCCTCAACAAACTTTGCTCCTTTTGACAGTGACGAAGTTCCAATGGATCTAATAATGTGCCTTATTCCGCTTTTGTTCTCTTTATTGTTCAACACCAAATCATGAACAAAACTAGCAGAAATATTTCCTGCTCCTAAGATACCCCAATTGAGTGTAATAGTCATTTTTTCGTATTAATATTGCTGTGTATATGAGACGGAAAGTAGTCAAATTCCCCAAAATTTCGTTTTTCGACCTCCGCAATTTTTATGTTACATTTAGTGGAGTTACATCCAAATACACCAATGCAACCTCGTTATCTTGCACCATATTTAAATGGCACTTATCCTTATGAATATTTGCAAGATCAAAGTATTATGACAACATTGGAACATGCCAGGTAAAATTAGTAACGTTTATCACGATCAAATCAAGAAGGATGGATTTGTAATTATCAGGAACTTCTTGAGTCCTCAGGAAATTGAAAAATACAAGATGGCTGCAGAAAAAGTTGTTGATTACGCGAGAAAAGGAAATTGGCCGTATGTGAGAACGAGAGGTAAACAATTTCCCCCATGGCCTGAAAATTTTAGTCCTGATATTTGGGGTGTTACTGGACTCTTACATCCAGATCTCAAAGAACTTTCAATTCCTTTCCATGAGTGCTATGCTTCAGAAAAAATGTTAGAAATCGTTTGTGATATATTGCAGACAGACAAACAATTCATAAGCATGGAGCTTTTCAATATGCTTATTAATCCACTTACGGATTTTGAATTATCGTGGCACAGAGACCATGTTAAACCAGAAGTTTCTGAAGAGGAAGAAGCCGAGCAACTCTTAAAACACCCATATAGCGGAACACAATTTAACTTAGCTCTTACAAAAGATAGCTGCTTAATTGCAATCCCCGGATCTCATAATAGAGTCAGGACTACGGAAGAGCGTAAAAAAACAACTGATGGGGATTTAACTAAGCACATATCAGGGGAAGTAACAATAGAATTAAATCCCGGTGATGTAATTTTCTACGAGAGCAACATTCTCCACAGAGCAAAGTACTTTGCTAAAGATTTACGCTTGACATTACATGGATCTTACGGGCATGTAGATCATGGAAAATTCAGAGCTAAGGGAGTATTGCAACATGGAGTTGCAGAATGGTTGCCTCGCTTTAAAACTACAGACAAAAACCTTGAATCAATGGCATCCAAATTGAGAGAAACTGCCAGCTATTTTGAAGGTGTTGATTTAGGATACTCTTTAGATGATTAATCTTATATACATTCAGATAGTAATCAAGCGATTTATAACGATTTATTATATACAGGACCTACTCCTTTTTAAAGTTGATTAATGTCCAGACGGAAGTATCCTATTAACTTAGTATCACTTGAGCAAATGGGGGACAAAAGGCGCGAGGTTAATGGCAAGATAAAGCTACCCTATGGAGATGGCTCTAGCAAAATATTTGGAATGGAGAATTTCGGGAATACGTGTTATTGTAATTCGATTCTCCAGTGTCTATACTACTCAGAGAATTTTAGACTCCAATTGGTCAACCACAACAATTCACCACATGAACCTAAGTTAGCAGTTAAGGGTGTGAAGCCCCACGGTTTTACAACGAAATACGAACAATTAGTATCCAAAAGGCTAAGAGAACAACCAAAAAATAGTGTTGTTAGTGGGGGTGATGATAGATCTAAGTCTTCTAGAAAGGGATCAATATTTGGGATAAGATTCACCCCATCAAATGCTAGTGGGAGTACAAGTATAAGTTCATATGATGAATATAAAAAATATCCTGAAATTTTACCGGCAAAAGATTGCAAGGCCTTATCAATTGAACAAAGGGTGAAAATAAGTAAATGCCCTGATTTTCAAAATATCCCACTATTAGTTACGAAACCAATTAATGGAATTAACGGAACCTCTAATGCAATGGACAGCTCTCAGAGCTCCTCGATGTTGTTGAATAATGATCAACCTCAACAATCACAACAAGAAGGAACTATCACTTCTTCCTCTAGCATTATTGTTGTCGGGATTCCAATACCTGAGTCATTTCTTGCTGAACCGATCAGTCAATTCAGTAACAATCCCTCTTCAGATCATAGAAAACGATCTGCATTGATCAATGGACCTATTATTAATCTAGACACTTCTCTTCAACTCCCTAGCCAACAAACCGAAGAATCAAGTTTATTATATGCATTGAAAGAATTATTTGAAAGCATGATAGAGAATCAGAGCACTACGGGTGTTGTATCTCCTATATTTTTCATTTCAAAATTAAAAGAGAAGAACTTTTTATTTCGTCAAACAAATATGCATCAAGATGCACATGAGTTTTTCAATTATTTAATTAACGAGATTATAGAATGTTTGAATATTGAAGTCGGAGTAGATAATAATTGGTGTAACAAGATTTTTCAAGGTATGATTACAAACGAAACGAAATGTCTATCATGCGAAACGGTGACTTCGAAGCATGAATACTTTTTGGATTTATCTATTGATATTCCTCCAGGAGAGAGCTCTTTCTCTTTAAACCACTCATTGAACAATTTTTCGAAGCTGGAAACATTGACGAATCAAAACAAATTTTATTGTAATACTTGTTCTTCGTTGCAGGAAGCAACCAAGCTGATTAAATTAAAATCATTGCCTGAGACATTAGTAATCAACTTTAAAAGATTTAAATATGACGAGAGTCTTGACACTATGGTAAAATTATTTGACTGTATAAGTTATCCATTTAAGTTGCGAGTATTCAATACTACTGAAGATGAAGCTGATGTCACACATTATGAGCTATATGCCTTAGTCATACATATTGGAGGTGGCCCTATGCATGGTCATTACATTTCTGTATGCAAAACTAAAGCAGGTCTTTGGTTATTATTTGATGATGAGACAGTTGAACTTGTTGAGGAATCATACGTCATGAGATTTTTTGGTGATGGTCCTGGTCTAGCAAGTGCATACATTTTATTTTATTCAAAAATCTCAAATTCACTGGCAGACAATGAACCAGTGAATTTAGGGTTTAATCCAAATGATTTATATAACGGTAACAATTATTCAAGCTTTGTTCATAACAAGGACAGCACAAATGAGTTGTTTGAGTCAATTTCAACTATCCATGATGTTGCGGAACATGACGAAACTAGATCTGATATATCTTCGTTAGAATCAAGTGCATTCCATAAGACTAACAACGAAATTTCAAAAAAGCCATCTCTTTTTAAGAAGAACTTTAAATTTGATTCTAACGAGAAAGAGAAGGAGAAAGACAGAGACAAAGAAAAAGAAAAGGAGAAAGAAAAAGATAAAGATAAAGAAGAAGAGAAAGAAAGAGCGAAAGAGAAGGACAAAGATAAACCAGTTAATATTAATCAGGCCAAAGACAAGGAGAAAAAAAGTTGGGTTGGAGGCTTCAAAAAGAGAGATTCAAAAGTAGATATTTCGTTGGAGCTGAAAACTTCTTCCCAAAGTATAACAGCTCCAACAGAAAGGAGAAGAAGCATATTTGGCTTTAAAAGAAAATCATAATATGTTGTATATTGCCTTCTTAATCTTTCCACTAGATTTTATCACGTGATAAAACGTTAGATTTATTTTTTTCTTCCCCTTGTATATTGAATTAAAATTACATTAATAATCCAGAAGGCTCTTATAATTCTATATCTTGTTAATAAATATAAGTTAAACAGATATGAGCAGTGCATCTATTTCTAAAACATTA
This sequence comes from Schwanniomyces sp. yHRVM31, assembly GCA_030462985.1. Classification (NCBI taxonomy): domain Eukaryota; kingdom Fungi; phylum Ascomycota; class Pichiomycetes; order Serinales; family Debaryomycetaceae; genus Schwanniomyces; species Schwanniomyces sp. yHRVM31. Next base: position 25,859 of record JAKVQU010000032.1, read on the forward strand.
AAGACCACTTCAACTTCCAAGTTGATCACTTTAGCTGAAGGTTGTTTTTGGGGAGTGGAAAGAATTTATAGAAAATATTTCGATGAAAAAGGATTAGTTGATATTAGAGTTGGCTATGCTAATGGTAACGCATCCCTCGATAAAGTTACTTACCAAAAGGTTTGTAGTGGTTCTACTAACTTCGCTGAAAGTGTACAGATTTCTTATGAACAAAACGAAGTTTCCATTGAAGAGATTTTAGAAATCTTTTTCAGAACCCATGATCCAACTACTTTGAATGCCCAAGGGCCGGATGTTGGTACCCAGTATAGATCTGCTATCTTTGTCCATGACGACGAACAATATAAAAAGGCCATAGAAATCAAAGAAAAAATGCAAAAGGAATGGTACCCAAATCATAAAATAGTCACCATCATTGAACCTATCCAAACTTGGCATGATGCTGAAGAATATCATCAATTGTACTTGCAAAAGAATCCTGAAGGATACGAATGCCCTTCCCATTTCTTAAGAACTAAACCAAAAGCTTAGGTTTCTAAACTAATGTCTGGCTCAAAACATATTTCACCAAGTAAGTCTGCTTAAGAAATACTTATTTGAAACAAAATTAAATAGCACTATTATAACTTCTTTGATGATGACATAAAAATCACGAAAAGCTAGTTTCACGAACAATCAAAATATATTAATATAAAACTGAATGACTTCCAGTAATAATTTGTAGTACATATACTATACCTAGTGTTTTTTGACAAGGTTAAATGACCTTAGTTAAGGATAGATAATTCTAAATGAACTGTATATAATAGATGAATAGATTTTTGTTACGCGTCGATTTATATGATATTTAAATTATGAATATTTAAACTATTAATACATAAGTAATATGTCATTGTGGGTAGATAAATATAGACCAAGATCATTGGATCAATTATCATATCATGATAATATAACGCAAAATTTGAAAGCGTTAGCAAAATCAGGAGATTTTCCTCATCTTTTGGTTTATGGACCAAATGGAAGTGGTAAGAAAACTCGTATTTATTCTACATTGGCACAAATATTCGGACCACAAGTAGAAAAGTTGAAGATTGACGTGAAAGTATTTGACACTCCTTCTAGTAGAAAGTTAGAATTCAATGTTTTAAGTTCGCCTTGCCATTTAGAAATTACACCTGGTGATATGGGAAATAATGATAGAGTTGTAATACAGGATTTGTTAAAGGATGTTGCTTCGACGGAGCAAGTTGATTTCTCAAATAATTCAAAAAGCAAGCATAGATTCAAGGTGGTTATTATCAACGAGGCAGATTCATTAAGCAGAGATGCACAGGCCGCATTAAGAAGAACCATGGAAAAGTACTCAGCAAATATCAGATTAATTTTAGTGTGCAATTCCATTTCAAATATTATACCACCTATAAAATCAAGAACGTTGTTAATCAGAATTCCTAGTCCTACAGAAACTGATATTGGCAATATTCTTTATGATGTTGCTATGAAAGAATCTATCAAGTTTGGCTCTTCTGACGAGGATGAGATCAAGAAGTTCTTATCCACTATTGCACAAAATTCAAATAGAAATTTAAGAAGGTCTTTATTGAGTTTTGAAACAGTATCCATGCAGAATGAAACAATCCAAATAAACAATCCAAAGTTATCTGTGATAAACTTAGATTGGGAAATCATAATCAAAAATACATCTCAAACAATCTTAAAAGCCAGAAGTGTAGCTACATTAGCAAAAATTAGAGTGGTTTTGTATGAATTATTGTCTCATTGTATCCCAGCAAGATTAATTTTGAAGACTTTGCTTTTCAGTTTAATTGAATCGTTGAATAAGCCTCTGATTATAGAAGAAATCGTCCAAATTGCATCTTTATTTGATGAAAGGTTAAGCTTAGGGTCAAAAAGTATATTTCATTTAGAAGGTTTTGTTGCAAAGGTTATGGTTGCCTTAGAAAAAAGTGACTAGTTGTATTGTCTAAAAACATTCATTTACATAATATGTACTTAATAAACATATAAAATCATTCTTGAACTTTATTGTCATTAAAAACTTTCTGGTCTGAATGAGGTTGGTTATTTGATCCAGAAATAGCCTCGTATTGAGGTGGTTCATCATTAATTTCTTCAGTAATCTCTGGTCTTACGACGTGCGAAATACCTAAATCATTCTGATGACGAGGTGTTGCCTGTAAATTATCACTATCATCATTATCATCTAAACGGGTATAACCAGAAGTAGTGCCCAGAGCATCGTCTATTTCATTAGATAATACATAGATATAGTAAAGTGAAAAAATGACACCTGGTAAGTGACCAAGTAAAGTCAATATCACACTAACCAATATCTCCTTATTAAATATATTATATTTCTTAAGAATAAATATTGGAAGAGGTGGAAATATGACTCCCATCAAACTTAAGAATAGTTTTTGGGCACTATTAGAAGACGACATATTTTCTTTTAGTAAGATAGAAATAAGGATATTTGAATATAATTTTTAAGGAGCGCACTTATCATAAATTTGGTTCAATAATAAAGCTGTTATCTAAGTGTTTTCCAATAAGATATGGACTACATAAAAAATGCTATATGGGGACCAGACCCCAAGGATCAGGTATGTTATATGAATATCTTACATTTATTTTTCAATATACTAATATTTAAAAGATGAGGAAAATAAACCAGCTACTTCGAAAGAATAAACGAGAATTAGATAGATCCTTAAATCAGCTAACTCCTTTAAGGAAGAAAACAGAAGGGCTTATTAAAAAATCTGTCAAGCAAAATGACTTGAAGTCTGCCAAGATATACGCAAAGGAAATGATTAATATAAAGAAACAGTACGACAAGCTTTACACATCCAAAACTAGAATAGACTCGATAACAATGTCCATTAATGAACAATGGCAAATGAATAAGTTAACTAAATCATTACAATCTTCCACAGAGATAATGAGAGATGTTAATCAATTAGTCCATATTGGTGTGGTTTCGCAAACCATGCAAGAGTTATCAAAAGAATTAATGAAGGCAGGTATCATTAATGAGATGATGGATGATATGGTGGACTTAGAAATGGAAGATGACGAGTTAGTGGCCGAATCAAATGAAGAGATTGAAAAAATAATACAGTCTGTAACGGAAGATAAATTCTCTAAAATTAATAATGAAGTGCCAACAAGCAACCTCGGAAGTATGGAGCATTTGGTTGAAGAAGCTCCAACTATTCATGAAGATGAAGAGGATGAAGAAGCTTTAAATTCTATGAGAAATAGGCTCAAGGCTCTCCAAGAATAATGCTATTAATCTTGATTGTTGCGATATAATATTATATAGCAAATTTGCGAAGTATAGAAACAAACCTTACATTTTAATTCCTACTATCCTTTTAAACTTAATTTATTAATATTAAAACTTCTAAAGAACTGAATTAAAATGACGAACAATTATATCATCACTTGTTTTATTACCTTATGTGTAAGATATGATTTCACTTAAAATTCCAAAAAAAGTGGTTCCTTTAGGACAATTTCACATTTTGCTTTAATTTGTGGATCTAAGCTTTGGGATTCTTGTAGAATTTTTATTTTATCTTGATCACTTAAGACACTAGCAAATTGTCTATCAACATCAGTTGTATTGCTAGAAATTGAATATGTCAAATTAGGCGTATTTGGAATAGAATTATTATTCAAGAAAGTGGAAACATCTATTAGCTTGTCAGATAGTTCATTTACTATATTTTTAAGCTCTTGCTGTCTCTGCTGTTGCTTCAAATGTTGCTCCTCTTGCAGGTAGTCACTTGAATATAGCTGTTGGTTTCTCAAAAGAGAAGTTTGTTCATCATATTGACCATCATCTTCGTCATTACTTAAGCATGAGAGACAAATACCCATAACCTCTACTATCACTATTTGTACACAAATAGATTTAGATACTTGAACTTGAAGAGCTTAATCCAGAACAATCAACTATAATGTCGCATATTTGTAAATGTCGCGTAATATTTGTACTTTTACATAATAGGAAATAACTACTAGCTATGGGTGCAAAGTTAAGTGCTAGTATAATATTCAATTACTACGTAATTATTATCATATACATATCTGTGTTTATATGTGAATAATTGTCTCCTTTTTTTCTTACTAGTTTATATTTATAGTTTTTTTATAGTAATTTCATTTAATTTGATATTACCAACAAACTTTGTTCATTATATCAAAGTAACTAACATATGAAACACTTAAATTAAATATGAAATATCTAAAAATAGAAACCCATGCTTTCAAGTAATTTTTGTTCACAGAATGGATATACTCTCACCTATTCTTATAAGAATTATGGTATAGTAAAAGAATAATTATCTTTGAACTCTGTAATACCTGTTGTCCCTTGATAGTGAGATATTATTATGATAAATTCTCCTTCTCCATTATCTATATTTCATAATTGAATAAAAAAATATGGTGCAGGGTCCGTAGAATTCTTATACTTTAATGGTTATCGGAATCTTATAAAATTGTAGAACATACTACAAATGAAGAAAATACACGGATAATGACATTCTTTTACTTGCCTGATGAAATCAAGTTCCAAGTTCTATCCTTTTTATCTCCCGAAGAACTCACCCATTCCTTCGATCTAGATTCTTTACACTTTTGTGACCAGGCTTATGCTTATAGACAAATTCAGCATATGGCTTTATTACAAAAATACAACAATGAAAGAATAATAATTACAAATAATGAGTTATTTGATATCATACAACCTTTACAGCTATCTCCTATACAGCTTCAATACTTCATTAGACATAAGATAGTTATCAAACCAAAGGACTATTCTTTCATTCTATTCAATATCGATAACGAGCCAAGTATGGAACAATTTGCAAAATACATAAACAACTATTTGTGGTATTTGAAGGTATGTACCAACGTATTTAACTTTCTGTTGATGCTTTTAGGCAGCAAACTGATCAATGATACACATATTCATAATTTCCTAAGTCCCTTAGGAAAATTCGAAATAAATCGCTTTACAATCAAATATCAGCCTGGAGCTAAAAAACCAAAAATTAGTTTCTCCCCCGAAATTTCGTCTAAATTTTATACTAAAATTACAGTTAGAAATTTGAAGTTGCATCTATTCAATTGTAATGTTTTATTGCCACATTTGAACTGTGATAAAAAGTGTTATATTTGCAACAATCTCACATCCATGGATTTATCCTATAATAATATTGATGATACGTCACTAAGTGAAATCATATTTCCTGTTACATTAAAATACCTAAATCTCTCTGATAACAACATCACAAGTTTAAATAGGTCAAATTTCAAACTTGGACTAGCACAACAGCTCGAAATTTTAAATCTTTCTAATAATAATATTATAAGAATAAATTATCCAGTAAGTACCGAACTCAAAAATTTGAATAGCTTGAATTTATCTGGAAATCAAATCACTAATTTGGAGTTTTTGCAATCTAGTATTTTCCTACACGTTAAGATCCTTAACATTGCAAGAAATATGATTACACAACTACTACCATTTCCACTCAACTGCAGAAAAATAAACTTGAGTGGGAATTACATCAACCAGCAACAACTTTTATGGAGTGTTTTATTTCCTAAAGTACTTCAAGAGTTGAACTTGTCGTGGTGTCGCATAAGTTATAACGTCAATGAATCTAAAATATTTGTCAATCAACTCACCAAATATTCACCTTACATTAAGAAATTAGAATTATATGGCAATAATGTTAGAATTACTAGTACTCATGATATATTGAATATTTATAGAAATTAATACGTATAAGTTTTTTGCTATAAATGTTTTTGTGTAATCTGCAAAAGTACATAGATAAGAATTTAAGGATATAGATCATTTAAACCAAAAAATATACTTAAAAACATGTCTAAATCATTATGTTGTCTTGCATTTGAAACATTGTATTCTAAGTTAAACACAGTGGTGGATCCTTTTACTATATACAATTACTTAACAGTTCTAAATGAAACTTTAGAAGAATTTCCCAAAAGTGCTCCTTTATTCATAACTTGGAATAAAAATAGCAATTTAAGAGGTTGTATTGGCACATTTGCTCTGCAAGAGTTAATTTCCGGAGTAAAAAGATTTTCTTTAACTGCATCTTTGAAAGATACTAGATTTACACCTATTAGGTCATCTGAATTTGAAGACTTGGAAGTATCAATTACCTTATTGGATAGCTTCATCCCAATTAAACGCTGCACTGATTGGACAATAGGGCAACATGGTTTGAAGCTCTCAATAAATCATGAAGGTGAATTTTATTCAGGAACATTTTTACCAGTTGTGGCACAAGAGCAAAACTGGGATCAAGAAACCACGCTTTATTATCTTCTTAAGAAGGCTGATTTCAATGTCCCAAAAGATCAAAAAATTACGGAATACTATAACCGAGGAATATCAGAGGGTTGGATAACTTTGGAAAAATACAATGGAATTAAAATGGAAATGAGTTATGATGAGTTTCAAGGAATAAGGAGTAAATTAGAGAAATAGGCAGAGGCTATATTTTGGTTACTGTATTACCATACCCAAATCTGTCTCAAAATTATTATATGCTATATAACCAAATACTGACGAATAAATTTAACATTGTGAAGTTTGTCCTAAATCTGTTTTTGGTCAAACGCATATCAGCTTTATTGTAGTCATTGAGGTCAAGAAAACTAGATCGTAAAAATGTAGGAATATTTATCAACCTAAGTATTCTTAAATTCAAGTAGAAATATAAACCATAATTATTCTACGATATGTATAAATACAATTACAGTATTCTAAATCCTTCTAGGGAAAACTATGAGAAACCCTGAAACTTTATATAGGATGCAAAATTAAAAAAAAAAAATATAGAATTTTCAAGCTCACCTTAAATTTGATTAATCTTATATATGAAAACCAAAGTTCAGCTTACTTGGATACAATCGAAGAATAAGAGCTCATTTTGATCTATCATTCTGACATTCATTCTTTTATCTTGAAGGTAGCTAATATTTGATGAAACAAGGTAGGTTAGAATCCCGGTGTTTTTACCACGGAACGTCGTACAATTTTGGACTTTTTGACGTAGGGTTTCTTAGAAAATTCGTTAGTCATTAGTAATATACAAAAGCGCAAAATAATTTCCAATTGCGCTTAGAGATGCGTCCGGAATTACTAACGCCTTATCGCGGGGGATGGTGTATAGGAGGATGGTGTATAGGAGGATGGTGTATAGGATGTACCTTTTTAAATGTGTAAGGCCCAGAGTCAGAATGTAATTAGCTTCATACTGTGTATCTTCTAGCATCTATAAAGGGATATAAATTGTAAAGTCATGTAATAATAATAGTACTTGTGACTATTTCATTTTATGAATTTATGGTGCACGGAAATGAGTTGGGATCCTTAAATTCACTAATTTTTGGAACATAGATTGAGTTGCAGCAGGCGCCGAAATGCGCGCGATGACAATTAAAATTTACCATAACGAAGTCAATTTGGCAGTGACTATTTAATGCAATTGATTTCCTTACAGAATGCTAATCCCTTGATAAAGTTATAGACTATTACTAATTTCGTTTTTTGCATATTTATTCGTCATAATTAAATTTTTATAATAACTAAACACTGAGGCTCAATTATAGATTTTAATGCTTCGAAGATTCGTACAAAATAGTTTCTTCGGGAGATCAGTATACCATTTATCAAGTCATAAATATTTTAAGTATATCGAAGAAGAGCCTGGTTATATTATACCGGAGAAATACTTTAAACCAGAAGACCAGCTGATCAATTCTGAGAAGAATGATAAAGAAAACAAAGATGAATATATCAATGGCAGTACAATATTACAAGAAAAAGAATACATTGTTATAGGTTGGGATAGTGAGGATGATTTAGAAAATCCGTACAATTGGCCAGCTACGGCAAAGATATTTTTTTCAATTTTTATTGGTTTTTTGACGGTTTCCGTGTATATGGGATCCGCCATTTATACACCAGGCATAGATCAATTGATGAGAGAATTTAACATCAACCAAACAGTTGCTACTCTTCCTATGACATTATTTGTGTTTGGATACGGTATGGGGCCTATGGTATTCAGTCCTTTGTCTGAAAATGCAGTTATTGGAAGAACATCAATTTACATCATTACATTATTTATATTTTTTATCTTACAGATCCCAACAGCATTAGCAAAGAACATCACATCTCTTTGCATACTTAGATTTCTCGGAGGTGTATTTGCCTCACCAATATTAGCTACCGGCGGAGCATCATATATGGATGTGTTAACTTTGCCATACATGCCAGTGGGATTAGGTAGTTGGGGTCTGTCTGCATGGTTGGGACCAACTCTAGGTCCGTTTTTTGGTAGTATTTTATGTGTCAAAGCAGGATGGAGATGGTCATTCTGGTTTTTAGCTATTGTATCAGGTGTTTGTTTTCTCATACTATTAGTTTTCTTACCAGAATCATATGGAAAGACTATTCTTTATAGAAAAGCACTAAGACTACGTGCATTAACAGGTAACTCTAATATTACTAGTGAAGGAGAGATAGAGAATGCCAGGTTAACCAAAAAGGAATTATTATTGGATATTCTTTGGAGACCAATTGAGATTACGGTAACTGAGCCAGTTGTATTATTAATCGATATTTATATCGCAATGACCTATTCTATTATGTACTTGTGGTTTGAGGCTTTTCCCATTGTTTTCCAGGAATATAGAGGTTGGGGAACCATTGAGATGGGCGTTGCATATTTAAGTATTATAGTTGGTGTACTTATAGGGGCAGCAGTATATATCATCATCCTTGACTATAATTTTACCAGACCACTATTAAGAAAAGAAGAAGTATTTCCAGAAGTCTTTTTACCATGTGCCATTCTAGGAGCAGTTTTACTACCTATGGGTGTATTTATCTTTGGTTGGTCATCAACAAAGGATGCCCATTGGATTGGATCCTTAATCGGTGCAGCCTTCTTTGGGGCGGCTGGATTCATGAATTTCCAAACCTTATTCAACTATATGGGAATGTCATTTCCTAGGTATATTGCCAGTGTTTTTGCTGGTAATGATTTAATGAGAGCATGCATAGCTGGTTCGTTTCCATTATTTGGAAGATATTTATTTAATAATCTCTCGACTAAAAAGTATCCGGTTGCTTGGGGTTCTAGTTTGTTAGGATTCATCACGCTAGGGATGATATTGATACCAGTATTATTCTACTTGAACGGTCCCAAATTAAGGGCAAGATCCAAATACTCCGGGTAAACTAATAAGAGCTGCTCTGAAGTATTCAAAACTAATAGTTTACTTGCATGTTAGATAAATTCTATATTTATATTTTTAAGATTAACTATTTATATTAATATTATGAAGAGTCTATACAATTAAATACAAGTTTAATATTGGGAAACTTTAATAGCTCCATATAACAAAGCACTACTTAAAATTGGGATAGTGAAGTTGTCATCAAAGTTGAATAAATTAATGAATTCTGAAACCGAGGCAAAAATACCTGTCAAAATCGCTAAGAAATGTAAATTCAATCTACTTGTTTCAAAATTCCACATAATGTCACCTTCTCTATCGACATTTGGGCCATAATATGGGACAATGAATCCGTAAAATAAGTAGCATACAACAGAACCGGTGATGAAAGCAGCTGCAGAACCTGCTAAAGACTTGCCCTGTGTAATTTGTGGAGTGTATTTGCCATATAATCTTCCAAAAGTTGAAGCAGCTGTATCAGCCCAACTTAAAATTAACACACTCATTACGGATATATCTTTCGGGTACAATGTAAAAACAATTGCAAGTCCCAATAAAAACCATAAAGTACCATTGTATGAATTTATTTCTTTCTCTCTAATAATGAACCACCAGAATTTGATCACTTTCTTGTTAAATTCAGGGTTATGGAATCTAATGTAATCATTAACAAAAATCACCGCAAACAACGTAATAAGAACTGGAGTAATTTGGGTATGCTTTACTCCCAAGGAGTACAAATATAAAGTGATAACACCAATTGAGGAATGCAAAACTTTCCTAGGGATTTCATGTTTGGTTAAGAAGCTACGTAATGAAGAATATCCATCTGTCTCACTGGATTCTATCTTTTCTTCAGAATCTTTAGCAGAATCTAAGGTATCTTTATCATCTGAAAATGAATTATCTAATTCATCAAGTCCCTTTAAATCCTCTTCTGTTATTTCTTCAAGCAGGAGATCTGAATCCTCCGAAAGAACTGAAGTTTCTGGTTCTAAATATGTGGCATCATTTTCTTCAAGATATGAGTCGTTTCCATCGAAATCCAATACTTTCTTTGAACGTCTGGACAGTATTTTAGTGTTATATAGTTTAGACACCTTAGGAGTAGAAGGAGCACTCTGTATTCCCGATGTCATTTTGTCTATGCTTTAAAATAATTTTATAAATTCTTTTTCGGTAAACTTTTTTTTGTTTATAAAAAAACACTTCAAGTGATTTTGTGTAATAAAGATAAGGTACACCACGATTGACAGTGCCGATACATATGATGAGTAAATAAGATATAAAGTAAGCTTTTGTTCAGAATGGCATATGTAATGTTTAAAAGTATAAGCTAATTTTCTTATGTAATTACAAGCATATTTTTCTCTTCATGTTGAAGTCATTGCAAATAGTATTGGTATATATCTATGATATAGGAATGATTTCCAGTACTATAGTTGGTATTATTTACATATTGTATTGTCCGTTTAACCCTAGCATCATAAGTATTATTCAAGTGCAAGATCTATTTTTTTTGCAATTTCTTGATATGGCATAGATAATGTTTCATCATCTAATAAAGATACAGGCTTTCCACTATCTGATTGTTGGCAGATTACTTCATTTAAGGGAATAGAGCCAAGGAGCTGCAAATTGTGTTTTATGGCTTCTTTCCGGGCACCTTCTGAGCCGAAAATATGGGAAACATGACTGCAATTGGGACACACAAAGTAGCTCATATTTTGAACTAGTCCTAAAATGGGCGTATTAACTTTATTGAACATAGTAATACCTTTTACGACATCGATCAACGCAATGTCTTGAGGAGTGGATACTATTACAGCACCATCCACTTTAATCTGTTGACTTATTGTCAACTGTGTATCACCAGTACCAGGTGGCATATCTATCACTAAATAATCCAAATTTGACCATTCTACTTCAAATAAAAGTTGCTGAAGCGCTTTCATCACCATTAATCCCCTCCATACTACTGCATTTTCTGGTGCTATCATGTATCCCATCGACATAGATGCAATTCCATAATTAGATAAAGGAAGCAATTTACCATTAGATGATATACGTGGTTCACCAGATAAATTGAGAAGCTTTGGTACAGAAGGTCCAAACAAATCTGCATCCAATAATCCCACCTTGTGTCCCAATTTATGAAGGGATAATGCTAAATTGACAGCCACTGTAGACTTACCAACACCACCTTTTGCAGATGACACCAAAATCACTTTGTTTACACCTGGTATTTTCCGCCTTATAGGTAAACCTTTTGACATTCTAGTCGCATCACCACCATCCCTCTTAAGTTTAGGCAATCCTAGAGGATTTTCATGAAATTTAGCTAATGAAGAATGAATTTCACGCAGTGGGTACAACAGTCTTCTTATTATGGTAGCATTTATACTTCTTATATTTTGTTTAAACATAGTTTAAATATTTTTACAACAGAAGAAAGTAATCATTATTAAGTGCGAAATATCGAGATGGCAATGATCTAGAAATAAAAGTATTTTCTTTAGTGAGATACTATGTTTCTAACTTGCAATATAAAGCCTAACAAGTTCCAGTGTATCACCTCAATTTCTAAATGTATGACACGAAATTTATCAGATATATCTAATTTCAGACCTACAATTTATGCATTATCCACCAAGTTTGCTAGATCTGCTATTGGTGTTGTGAGAATATCGGGACCACAGTCTGCGTATATTTACGGAAAACTTACAAAATCAAAAAGAGAGCCTATCAATAGAATCGCTAGTGTCAGAAGACTTTATTCCCCTGAAACAAATATTTTATTGGACGAATCATTAGCATTATTTTTTAAAGGACCAAAATCGTACACTGGAGAAGATATTCTAGAATTGCATCTTCATGGTGGTACCGCTATCATCCAGTCTGTATTAAGGGAGATTAAGAACTTGCATAATCCTGAGAAGGGAATTATAATCAGACATGCCGAAAATGGAGAATTTTCCCAGCGTGCATTCATCAACGGAAGATTTGACTTAACAGAAATAGAGGGCATAAGAGAAATGATAGACGCAGAAACAGAATCTCAAAGAGTTGCTGCATTATCTTCTCTTACAGGGAATAATAAAAAATTATTTGGCACTTGGAGGCAAGAAATACTTCATAATGTTGCACTTTTAACTACACTTATTGATTTTGGAGAAGATCATGATATAGAAGAAGTGGCCGAATTGTTTACTATTGTAGAAGGAAAAATTGATGATTTATCTTCAGAAATTAAAAAATACTTGCATAAAGTTCAGAGCTCCGAAATTTTGTTAAGTGGAATCAAATTAACTTTAATTGGACCCCCAAATGCTGGGAAATCATCATTATTGAACTACCTTGCGAATAAGGAGGCTGCAATAGTAAGCAATATTGCTGGGACGACTAGGGACATTATAGACGTTCCCTTAGAAATCAATGGTTATAAGATTGTAGTTGGTGATACAGCGGGAATCAGATCTATATCTGTTGCTTCTGATGTAATTGAAAAGGAAGGAATTCGTAGGGCTAAAGAAAAATCTTTAACTGGCGATTTAGTACTAGCTGTATTGCCTGTTAGCGAGGAGGTGAATTATGATGAACTACAATCTCATCTCAATACTTTAAAAGCACAAAACAGGGAAGTTTTAGTAATTTTAAATAAGGAAGACTTATTGGGTAAAGAGAAACCTAGATCTAAAATATTAAATGAATTTTCTAAAATGCTAGATTTAGATTCGTCAAAACTTTTCCTTGTTTCTTGCACAACTGGTGCTGGTATGGATTTCCTTCTTTCAGGTCTTACTAAGTCTTTTAAACATATTTCTGAAACTGAGACCTCAGACCCAATTATAATTTCAAGCAGAGTCCAAGATTTGCTTAAAAATGATGTACTATATGGATTTGAACAATTTAAATATTGGAAAGATCAAGATGACGTTGTGTTAGCTACAGAAAGCTTAAAACAATCAGTCGAAGGAATTGGAAAAATTACAGGAGAAGCAATTGGATTGGAGGAGGTTTTGGGAGTTGTATTTTCTAGCTTTTGTATTGGGAAGTAATACTATAATGTTTACTACTGGTGGTAGATGATTGTTGTATATTTTATTGTAGTAAATGACTTTATAAATTGTTACATAAAATTATAAAAGTAAACTTTTCCACATCCCAATTCATTTTCAACTGTTGTAATTGATGTCTAGTATGTCTTCCGCCGATATCATCAGTTTCTTCCTTCACTACGGACTTTCTAATTTTCTTGCTCAAGTTTGGAGCGATTTTGCATTCGAAATCTAGGATATTAACCCCATAGCTTAATTTTAAATCATATTGTATACTCAATAATTCTTCATTATTCGAAACCTTTTCTTCTTGAATGTCTCCTACATTAGATACCTCATCACTATTAACAAAAAGCTGGCATTGAAATTCATCATCTGAGCTCAGATTAGCATATCCTTGTCCTTTGGTTAAATCTGATTTTTTAATTTGGTATAATAAATTATGCAATGAAACTTTTAAGCTTATAAAAGGTGGAGAGCCTGGTGGCAAATTTAAAGAGTATGACTGGGAAGCGTATCCATTTGCTGGAAATTTGTATTCATAAATTGAATTAGGACTGGTGTAAGGTATGGTTGGAAATAAACTTGCTGCAACCTTTTGTGTTTTAGAAATAACCAGGTTAGCTTGTTGAAGTTTTTGAATAAGTAAATTTACCAGTGATTGCGATGGTGCAATAGAAATGTTTTGGATTATAGTTTCTTCAATCGAAAGAGAAGGAAACGACTTACCTAATATATTAGCAGGAGCTGTGGTAATTCTATTGCTTGATTTTATAGTGAATTCAAGATCTGAGTCATGCATGTCGTCATCTTCATCATCCTCATCACCATTCTCCTGGTTTTGTACTAAATCCTTTACCATTTCCTGATCATCGTTATTCTTAGGTTCATTAATATCATCATCAGATTCATTTTCCAATTCCTCTTCAGATTCAGCTGCCGCAGGAACAGGAGATTCTATGTCTTTTTTCTTTCTTGGTTTCTTCTGATCTCCAGAATCTTTTCCGGATTTAAGTTTTAAGTTTAGTTTAACTTTAGATGGCTCACTTTTGATAGGATTTTTCAACTTCAACTTCAACTTGTTTTCTTTTTGAGATTGACCTTCAATAGATGATTTCAAATCTTCATATTTCCCCTGAAAAAACTCATTTAATTTGATTGAATCTTGATGAATTAATGAAGAAGGATCGTTGAATAATTGCGCATTTGAAAATATTAAAACTGTAGCATCATGAAATGTTTGCAAGTTTTCAAGAACTGTAGCTTTAGCTGAAAACAACTTCTTCTTCTCTATTAAACTGATGACATTATTAAAAGACGTTGGCTTTTTGATAATTTGAAAATACTCTGGATAATCGTTAGGATCTATGTCTTCAATAAATGGATCACTGATTATTCCTATTTCTGGAAATGTGTGGTCCATAACTTCTTTAAGCAAGTCTATGCATAATTCTGGAAGGGTGGAGTTCGTGATTTCTACAGATTTTGATTCTCCATTTTTTTCATCACTTGGCTTGGCAGGTTTCTTTATTTTGAGTTTAGGTGCCTTCGTAGAGGACTCGCTGGGGCCATTTTCTTCAAATTGTCTTACTTGCTCCTCAACAAACTCTAGCAATTGCTTAGCGTCTTGGACAATCCATGATTCGGGGTCATTGTATGCCTTTGCGTTATCATGTAATAATTGAAAATCACTTACAAATTCATCAATCAGATTCTCCGTATATTTACCTTTGCTCAACTTTTTTTGTATGTCACTGATGGTAATAGGATTTGCAATAATTGTGTAATAATCTGGGTACATTTTTTTAGATGGTAATTTGATGAATGGAGACACAAGTTGTCTCTCGTTATTTTCATCTTTAAGATTGTTTACAAGCTTTAAAGTAGATACATAGAATTGCTTATAATCTTCTGCTGTTGTCTTAACCTTTTGCTTTTTATTAGAGATAGCATTTGATGTTGCTTTTCTCTTAGGCGCCATTTTATTAATTCTTGTTTTGCGTCCTTCTATTATCAATTGTTCCTGGTAGATTTGTTTATCTATCTCGAGTAGTTTCAAGCACGAAAAACTTTTTGCGTAACTTGCAAAAATATTTTTTTTGAGAGTTTGCAGGTTAATTAGTAAGATATGATCGTAATATTCTTAGAAGGTATATATAGGTATATATAAGAATAACATAGACATGACAGTAAAGAGTCCAGGAATAACTATTCTATACGGTACCGAAACGGGTAATTCGCAAGACTATGCCCAATGTTTAGCCAAAAAGCTTAAATACTTACAGTTAAATACGACTCTTCAAAACTTGAATGAGTTTCCTCTAAAGAATTTGGTGACAGAAACCGAGTATCTTATAATAGTATGTTCTACTACAGGCCAGGGAGAGTTACCTCGAAATGCTAAAAGATTTATGAAGTTTTTGCTTAAGAAAAGATTACCCAATGATCTATTAAATCACATAAAGTTGACATCCTTGGGTCTTGGTGATAGTTCTTATCCCAAATTCAATTACGGAATTCGAAAGATCCATACTAGATTATTGCAATTAGGTTGTGTGGAGTTTTGTCCTAGATGTGAGGCAGATGAGCAATCGCCTGAAGGTGTTGATAAATTTTACCAAGAGTGGGAGTCTAATGTGGTGGAAGCTTTACGGAAAGAAAATCCTAATCTAATAGAGCTTGACGAGAGTACCTTGCTCCCGGCAGAATACCCAATAGAAATACTACGTGATAAACCTGATTTGAATACCGTCAAAATTGGGAGCGAGGTATCATTATCCAGAGCTAGAAACTTTCCAGGAATTGTGAAAGGAAAATTGAAGGCAAATACAAGAGTTTCCGCAAAGGAACATTTCCAAGATGTAAGGCACATAATTATAGAATCAGAGGAATTAATGTATAACCCAGGTGACACGGTTGCGCTTTATCCCCAAAATGACCCGGAGAGTGTAGAGTTGTTAATCAAACTGCAGCCGCATTGGGTTCCTATTGCTGACAAGCCTTTAAAGATACACGGTAATTATCCAGTAATAGAAGGTGGCTTAATTGGAAAGAAGTATATGACATTGAGATCCTTATTTACCTTTCATCTAGACCTCATGTCTATTCCTAGAAGATCATTCTTTATGACATTGTGGCATTTCTCAGATCTGTCCACACCAGATGGGGCAAGAGAGCAAGAAAGACTAAAAGAATTTAGTAATATAGACGAAGCTGAAGAACTATATGATTATGCTAACAGACCAAGACGACTGATTTTGGAGGTTGTTTTAGAGTTTCAGGACAATTTGAAAATTCCGATAGAGTATATCTTGGACTTATTCCCTACTATAAAACCTAGATTATTTCTGATTGCTTCCAGACCATCACCAACTCAAGTTGAACTTCTAGTGGCTATTGTTGAATACAAAACAGTCATTAGAAGAATAAGAAGAGGATTGTGTACAAAGTGGTTAAAACTGCTCAATGATAACGAAGTCATACTATTTAACATACACAAAGCTGGGATGGATTTCAAAGTCTATGATGATAAACCACCTATTATAATGATAGCTCCAGGAACAGGAATTGCTCCAATGAAGTCTCTAATTGAGCATATTTCGCAACTCGATTCCAAGCAAGATTTGTTCCTTTTCTATGGTTGTAGATATAAAGAAAAGGATTATCTATTTGCTGATAGATGGGACGCTTTATGTTCAGAAAAAAAATTGCGTATTTTCCCTTGCTTTTCTAGAGATAAAGATTCTAAAGTAAAGTATGTTCAACATGCTGTGTATGAACAATTGAACTTAATTGGTGACTTACTTTGCAACAAAAGGGCCATAGTATACTTGTGTGGCTCGAGCGGAAATATGCCCAGGGAAGTTAGATCTACTTTACAAGATATTATATCCAAATTCGCTTCCCTATCTGAAGAAAAAGCTAATCGTTATCTTCTAGATATGGAGAATAATGGTAGATACATTCAAGAGACATGGTGAAAAACACACACCTATATGCAGGACAATCTCGGTTGGTAAGTTAAGATTAAGAATATGTATAGATCTAAATATACACATATTAATGTATAAGATGATGTTTAAAGGAGCGAGGGCGGTATCCTTAACAAGCTCAATAGTTAGATATGGACTTTACTCCCCATTTAGCAGTTCATTAAGGAAGTATTCTCTACCAGCAAAGAAATACCCAGAGGAAATTAAATTGGATGGAAAAGTTTACAAAACTGATGAATGGACAAATATACCACCTTTTATATTGGAATTAACGAAAAGACGTATTCACAAAGACGAGAATCATCCAATTGGTATCTTACGTGAATTGATAGAAACTAGTTTCAAAGATATGGAATATACTTTCTACAATGATTTTAAACCAGTGGTTACAACATTCCAGAACTTTGATGTTTTAGGGTTCCCACAAGATCATCCTGGTAGATCAAAGTCAGATACATATTATCTCAATAAAGACCACTTATTGCGTACTCATACTTCGGCACATGAACATGAATGTTTCCAAACATGCTCCACTCCGGGATATTTTATTACTGCAGATGTTTATAGAAAGGACGAGATTGACAGAACACATTACCCAGCATTCCACCAGATGGAAGGTGCTCGATTATGGTCTCAAAATACTGAAAATTTAGAAGCCCAAATATTAACGGACATTCAATCTATTCCTGAAACTAATATTATAGTGGATGATCCATTTAGAAAGAATCCATCCAACGAAGACAATCCTAAACAGCCCCACATGACCGACAAAGAAGTAGAGTTAATTGCTACTCATCTTAAGAAAACCATTGAATACTTGGTTAATCAAGTATTTGAAACTGCCAGAAGATCTGCAAAATTGGCAGGTTCTACTGAAAGCTATCTTAATGAGCCTTTAAGAGTAAGATGGGTTGAAGCATATTTCCCATGGACATCGCCATCTTGGGAAATTGAAGTTTGGTGGAAAGATGAATGGTTAGAATGTTGTGGATGTGGTGTTGTTCGTCAGCAAGTTCTCTTAAACTCAGGGTTGACAGAAGATAATATCGGATGGGCTTTTGGCGTTGGATTGGATAGAATTGCTATGCTTTTATTTGGAGTACCTGATATTAGATTATTCTGGACATTAGATGAGAGATTCAGTAAACAGTTCAAGAAAGGTGAGATTGCTACATTTGCACCTTACTCTAAATTCCCAGGGATCAAGAGAGATGTTTCCTTCTGGCTAGCCGACAATGTCCCATTGCACACTAATGATGTTATGGAAATAGTTCGTAATCATGGAAGTAATTTAGTGGAAAGTGTTACTTTAATTGATGAATTTGTTCACCCCAAGAATGGAAGAAGATCTCAATGCTACAGAATTAACTACCAGTCAATGGATAGAAATTTGACCAATGAGGAGATCAATACGATCAATGATAACGTAGAAGAAGATTTGATCAATAACTTTGAAGTTGAAATTCGTTAGTCTTGTAAATATTATAACTTCAATTTTGTGTAACATGTCAATTTTGTGTAAGATCTATGTAGTTGATTTTTTTCGTGAAAAATTCGGTAGATATATTGTTAGTTTAAGAGTATATTTAAAGATGTTGGGGTTGGGTTCATCTCTGTTTTCTTCAATAGTAAGGGGTGTAGTTTCGCCTATAGTGTCAAATAACTTAAGATCGCCATTAGCCTTGCACGGTAATATGATGAGCAATCTTGGTAGAAGATATAAGCATGAATATGCTCCACGTTACAAGCAAATCAGAAAGGCCATGAAAGGAAGAATTAGCGTCAGAACTGGAGGATCTACCAAGGGTAATAGCTTAGAATTTGGCGAGTTTGGTTTGAGATTAAAGTCTAATGGTCTTCGTATGACTGCCACACAATTACAAGAAGCTGATAAAGTTATCAAAAGAGAAATAAGACCTTCTGGTGGCCAGCTCATCACTCGTTTTACATGTAACACACCTGTCTGTATTAAAGGTAATCAAACCAGAATGGGTAAAGGTAAGGGTGCTTTCGATCATTGGGCATGCAGAGTCACAACTGGTAAAGTTTTATTTGAAATAAAGGGAGATGTTCACGAAAAGGTCGCCAAAGAAGCCTTAAGAAAAGCGTCTGATAAGTTACCAGGTCTCTTTGAAATCATTAGGAAGGATTCTAAAGTAAGAGTTAGTCCTAATTCATGTATCGATAAACCAGAAAAGATTGACTATGTTGAAAAATTAAATGCCCAACCGACTCGTAAATGGGCAAATGTCCAAGCTTCCAAGGAATCTATGTATCAAATGTACAGAGGTCGTTAAATTTTACTTAAATATTAATTTGTCTTGTATATATTTTGTACTTTAAAATAGAAAATTAGAATAATCGCGGGATTAGAAATGGGTGAAGTTCAAACTCAGCTACTTATTTCCTTTAGTATGTTAATGTTCACATTAACAAAGGAGTCCAATTAGCTTAAGTCAAATTGTAAGCATGCCTAAGGATAGTAAATCTCATATAACCACGGCTTTAGACTTGCTAACAAGACTCGTAGAGTCAGATACTGAAGTTTCAACAATTGATTTAAATCTATTAGAGAACTTGAACACTAACCAATCGTTGAATTATATTAAGTTAGAGCAGCAGCTAAATAACTTGGAAAACAATGCAAAAAAATACCTGAAGTTAAGTAAGTATTTCTTTGTTAACAAGATATCAATAGAAGCACCACTAACATAGAAGAATCCGAATTTGAGGAGTATTGTAAAATATTATCAGGGATAGATAATGAAGTAGGTATCTTAGAGCTGGTAACTAAGGAGATGGATAAATTCTCCAAAGATTTAGAATCTCAACTTCAGAATCAGTGTTAAGTTGATAATCATCCAATATCAAGTAGAAAACTAGGCAGGACTAGTGGTCACGGTCACCACTCAAAATGACTATCTAGATACTTATTACTAAATAAGATGTAAGCATAACTTAATTAATTCAATAAAACTTAGCTATTTAGAGCCATTGAAATAGATCACAATCACACCGAATTTAAATAACAGATTTGATTTAAATATGTTCTTATATTAGCAGGTTGTTCAGCCAAGTTCACATTATTCTTATATATAGTGCAATCAGTATAGTGTATACATATGAACAATGCCTCACTTGATATCATTCACTTGCTGATATAATCTAAACATTGCCATAATTTCTTGTGTCTTATTTTGCGATTCAAATCACGGAGAAAACGGATCAAAAGCCTCTAAAAGAAATAATCATAAATATCTAAATTGAGTACTAATTGGATAAATAATGCTGTATGAAGATACTGATGGATTTATTTCCCAAACACTGAGTACTATTTCCCCAAAGAGAGAAGATCTTGAAGCTACTTCTGAGGAGGATGAAGATGAAGATTTTCAAATAGAAGACTTTGGGGATAATGGAGGGTTTCGTGAACAGAATCAGGATTTTATTTACAGCAAGAACAAAAGATTATCCCGCTCCGATGCCAATTCAATTGTGGGTGGTGAGTCAATTAAGGAACCAACACCCGGATTACCAGAAAAGATTGAAGAAGTAGAAGAGACTAAACCCAAAGAAAGATATAATAAGGAGCAAAAGGTTTTCTCATTTTCATTACCATTTGGTGGGTTTTCAGGACTTAGTTCTAATCTTTATAAGCAGTTTCTGGCTTTTAAATTAGACTCTCACATACCGTTATTAGGAAATCATGACGAAGAAAAGGAAAGTATACGATTAAGGCTTGAACGGCAACAAAGTATTGGGACGGTTGAGGAAGCTAACTACTTCAAAAATATGAAAGGAACAGAAAATGTTAGATTTAAAGCTGTAAAAAAGTCATTAACAACAAATTTTAACGAAATGGTTCCAGATTTTATGCATAGTAAGAAAGAACGGGAGTCTTGGAAGTCAATTTATGATGATATAGAAGGTAATATAGTTTTATTAGGAGGGTACAGAGGATCAATATTAAGGGATGTCAACACCAACAAACGTGTATGGATCCCCATTAAAGCAGGGTTTAATTTGAGAAAAATCAATTTGTTATTGGGACCAACAAAGGAAGATGAAATGAATGCTTCAAAATTTATTTACCCAAGTGGTGTATTGAAGAACGTAGGGCCTGTGGATATATGTAAGAAATTAATCAAAAAATTATCAAATAATCCAAAGACAAATGTGAAGGAATTTGGATATGATTGGAGATTAAGCGGTGACAATTTATCACGCCAATTTGAAAGCTTCTTAGAAAAAATATACAAAGCAACTAATAAGCCTGTCTTGGTTATAGCCCATTCAATGGGGGGTTTAATAGCGCATGGTGCAATGCAAAGAAACCCCAAATTGTTTAGATCAATTATATACGTTGGTTCACCTAGTGAGTGTCTCAATATATTAGGGCCAATCAGATTTGGTGACTCTGTGATACTATCGGATAAAATCCTTACTTTTGAAACTAACTTCATGATGAGATCATCATTTTTATTTTTACCATTAGAAGGAAGAGCTTTCTGTAACACTGAGAAACACGAATATTATGATTTAGATTATTTTGATCCAGATACGTGGGTAGAATACAACTTGAATCCATTGGTTTCTAAAACAAGGAAATTACAAGAAGAAACTAGACCTTCAGGAAAGTTCTTTTCTCAACCTGATTCAAGTTCTTCTTTTCCATCTATTAATAGCATTGGGTCGAAATTGAAGAATTATACTTCTAAGTCCATTAATCGGAAATATAAGCCTTCAGATTTGGAGACCAACCAGAACCCAGTGGTTAAAGAAAAGGTCGCATCTTCAGCTAGCTCGCTTCTTAGTCCAAAGCCTGAAGAAACTCTTAAATTTTCGTTTACTTTTTCGGAGTGTTATAATTACTTGAAAGAAACCTTAAAGCTGACTAAAGATTATATTTTGAGCTTAAATTTTAGAGAGGATTTGGCTGCAGAATATCCACCAATGGCTGTGGTTTATGGAAACAGAGTACCTTCAGTAAGAGGATCAAATGTAGAGAGTATACAAGATATCAAGGATGGTAACTATTACAATTTCTTCTATGGTCATGGTGATGGTGTTGTTCACCAAAGATGGTTAATGCCAGAAAAAAAAGGATTCAGGTTCTATAATGAGAGTACCGGAGAAGGTGAAATTGTTGCAAAAATACCTTCGGATTGTGGTCATGTCAGCTTGATGACTGATTTCAAAGCTATTGGTCAAGCCTTACTAGCTGTAGTTGAAGCTGAGAAAGTTTGGGAAGAGAAGAAAAAACGCCAACGAGAAAAGATCATCATTGATGAACATCATCAATGATAGGCTTTATTTATTTTTACATTTTATTAGATGTAGAGTCATTGAACGATATCCGTACATCTATCTCATTGTATATAATACTTATGCTAGAAAAAAAATTTCTTATTTAACTTTCGTTATCTTCATAATATTTTATCCGTATCCATAAACTACAGCTCTCACACTGGACGACTATATCATAACCCCCTTCTCCATCTTCTGTTCCATTTTCAACAAGATCATCTTCTGAGAAGCAAATGCTACGAGGAAACTCACACCTAGGACAATCTCTATAAAACTTCACATTATTTCCATCTTCAACAATTTCGAACTCTTCTAGGAAATAACTATCAAGTCCATCACCATTTATATTGAAACCCTGTCTTTGCATAGATATCTTCAATGAGCTATCATATTTTTCACGGCTAATTGGATCAATCAATGTCTCATATGCTTCCTTAATCAGTGTGATATCAATACCATTTTCATTACTTGTATTTCCAACTTTATCCGGATGCGTATTTAATAAGCCGGTTCTATAGGCTACCTTGATCTCACTATCAGTTGCAGAGCCTTCTATTCCAAGAACTTCATAATATGTTTTCTTAATATTACTGTCTTTCAAGTACTCCATAAGAAATATATACGATGGCTACTATTTATCAACATCATCACTAGAAACCTTTCAGACACCAATCACGTGATCATCCAAAAAAAATTTGACTATTAAAAAAATTGATGAGATGAAATCAATATCATAAGAGGATTCTCTTTTAGCTTATACACTAGAAATGTCAGATTTGAAAAGAAAGAGGGAATCTAAAACTACTGATATCAGGATCTCATCTTATAATGAAGATGTTTCTGTAGTTGTTGGTTCATTTTTTAATGGATTATCAGTTCCTCAAGAAACTGAATTTGAATTATTCAAGCATAAAAAGGATGATAAGTTTGTATTTCACGGTGAAAATGATAGATTAGACTATAATGGGGATTCTAATAATGATGATTCTAGTGATTATGCTATTGCATTATACGATCCTGTTCACAAATCCGTCGATTTATATAGATCTATTTTAGTAAATAGCAAGGTTACTGCAAGATCTAAGAGAATATATAAGGGTCCAGCAGTCAAACAAGCTGGTGTCAGAAATATTATACAGCGTAATGCTTTGGGTGAAGCCTTTGGTACCAAGAAGGCTAAGGCTGCTATTACTAACTTAGAAAAGAATAGAATTGATTCTGAAAAATTACAAGACATGGAATTAGATATTATTGATAATGTCAAGGAATTGACTCAAGAATTACCAACTAGACAAGAAATGTCTGAATCTGTTACCAATGATAGACCTACTCCTGTTGCAAATGTCGATGCTACTAATGTTGAAGACGTGTATCCATTACTCAATATAATACCTCAAAAGGAGTGGTCTTTCTTACGTGTTGGCCCATTGATGAATGAAAGCGACGAAAAGAAGAGATTAGAATTACTTCCTTATAGCAAATCTGTATATATTTCAAAGCGTTTAAACCAATTAATCGCTTCCCAAAGTACAGAAAAATTACAATTGTTAACCTATGCATCTTTATTATTTGGTGTTTATGAGAACAGAAGAGTTAAAGATAAGCAAACTTTGATGACAAGATTAGATAATAAGCCTTCTGAAATTTTAATTGATGGTGTTTTAGAAAGATTTACGATCCCAAGGGCATCACAATTTGGAAAATCGAAAGATAGATCTTTCATCATTGATCCACATCATGAAGACAAGCTTTTATGTTACTTATTGGCCCTTATTTTACACATTGATAATTTCATGGTTGAATTACCACCTCTTGCACATGAATTAAATATGAAACCTACTAAGTTGGTTGGATTATGCAGAGCTTTAGGTGCTACTGTTAAGTCAGCTACGGTTGCACAAGCTGAAGCCTTTGGTATTCCAAAGATTACCGCAAGTACATACAAGATTGCATCATTAAAGGTCCCATTCCATTTGCCTGAGATGACTAGAAGAGGGAAAAGAGGAGGTCGTTAAATTTTATAATTTTCAGTTTAAATTATCTAATCTAGATATACATTCATACATAATATATTTTGAAATCAGTAGAGAATTTTAACTGTTTCTGACAATATTTTTTTTATATAGTTACTACCTAATTTGGAAGTCTAGGTTTCCTATTTCGAGGGCAAATTTATATTCATTGAGGTAAGTGATTTCTTTACTCTAAAAAGATAATACTTGTCTTTTACTCTTCAAAAATGGCTCTAAGGTTGTCCAGGGGATTCAGGTTGAATCTCAGAATTAACAACCATAGAAGTTTTGCATTAGGCTCCTTGAAAAATTTTCATAGTGCTTGTCGCTTATTAGAGAAGCATAACCATGGATCACATCATAATAGAGTAGAAAAAGAGATTTTAAAACTTAAAGAACTTAAGGAAGAATATAACAAAGCGGGATTTTTAGAAAAGTTTAGAATTCGTGCAAAGCTTTTGGAACAAGAGTTGAAAATAACTCAAGCACAATCATTACAGACAGTTCAGAGTTCTATTCCAATACCTAATATTACTTTTAAAGATGACCCTTTAAATTTAGATAATGTTAAGCATTATGAAGTTATTTACGAGTTCATGTTGAATTCTTTTACTAATGAATGTGAATCATATACAAAATTTGGGCCAAAAGATGTGAACCCAGATAAATTAATTGAAGATATTTTAAAATCTTTTAAAGATATTCATAAAGACGTAGAACCAATTGAAAAGGAAGATATATTGTTTTATTTCAATATCTTCTATTCATTACTGAATAATATTGTATTTATGGATGAACTTAAATTTAATAATGACATAGTTTCATCATTATTGCAAAAGTATACAACCCTTGAGCCTACAGAGCTTACTACGGAAAAGGCTGCGGAAATCTCAAAAGAAATTGGAATAGATAGGAAGGTTGCAGAAGCTTGGTTTAATATCTTTGGAATATTAGCTTCGACACCGTTTGCCGATGTAAACTCTAAATTTACCTGCTCTATTTGTCCGTATGAATACGCTCAATACAAAGCAATTTCTACCGAGGTGGATTCTATTCAAGAGAAGGTTTCAAAAATTTATGGAAATTTTCCTAAAGACTCCAAGCCCTCACCATTTGGTAATTATAATTTCAAAAATTCAAATAAAGAAAAAGATGAATCCAAGAGTAATGACAAAAAAGAAAAAGATAAGAAGAATATTGATCTTGAAATTAACCTCAATAGTGCTCCAATGAGATTTTTTCAAGCTGTGCTAATTGGTATTTTATTTTATTTTATTTTTAACATAACTCAGGAGGACAGTAGAGAAATTACTTTCCAAGAATTTTCTTCCCAATTTCTTAGTAAAAACCTAGTATCAAAGCTTGTTGTTGTTAATAATAGACGTGCTATTGTTGAACTTAACGATATTGGTAAAGGTCAATTTCAACATACATATTTCTTTAATATCGGATCCATTGAATCTTTCGAAAGAAATTTGAAGAGTGTTCAAGAGAATTATAATATTCCTGAGCAGGTAAGAGTTCCAGTAGTCTATGTCAGTGAGGGTAACACAACAAAAGTTATAGTCAACTTTCTTCCTACTCTTCTCTTCCTTGGGGCTATCTTTTACATGTCAAAGAAAGCTGGTGTTGGTGGAATGGGTGGTCCATTAGGTTTTGGAAAGTCTACCGCAAAAAAGTTTAATCAAGAATCAAATGTTAAAATTAGGTTTAAAGATGTTGCAGGTATGGCTGAAGCTAAAGAAGAAGTTATGGAATTTGTTAAATTTTTACAAAACCCTGACAAGTATGAGAAGTTAGGAGCAAACATACCTAGAGGTGCTATTTTATCTGGCCCACCGGGAACTGGTAAGACCTTATTGGCAAAAGCAACCGCAGGTGAAGCTCAAGTACCTTTCTACTCTGTCTCTGGTTCTGAATTTGTTGAAATGTTTGTTGGTGTTGGTGCTTCCAGAGTTCGTGATTTATTTAAAACTGCTAGAGAAAATGCCCCTTCAATAGTTTTTGTTGATGAAATCGATGCCATTGGTAAACAACGTTCTAAAGGAAATGCTAGTGGTGCCAACGATGAGCGCGAAACGACATTAAATCAATTGTTAGTTGAGATGGATGGATTTGAAAGCTCTGATCATGTTATTGTATTAGCTGGTACTAA
This sequence comes from Schwanniomyces sp. yHRVM31, assembly GCA_030462985.1. Lineage (NCBI taxonomy): Eukaryota > Fungi > Ascomycota > Pichiomycetes > Serinales > Debaryomycetaceae > Schwanniomyces > Schwanniomyces sp. yHRVM31. Next base: position 52,701 of record JAKVQU010000032.1, read on the forward strand.
TAGAGCTGATATTTTGGATAAAGCTTTAATGAGACCAGGCAGGTTCGATAGACATGTTGTCATAGATAATCCTGAATTACAAGGTCGTAAAGAAATATTCGAAGTTCATTTGAAGAAGATCACTCTTGCCAAAGATATTGATAAAGATTTAACCGGAAGATTAGCTGCCTTAACACCAGGATTTTCTGGTGCTGATATTGCTAACGTCTGTAACGAAGCTGCTTTAATTGCAGCAAGATATAATTCTGATGCTGTCTCATTAAAGCATTTTGAATTAGCAATTGAGAGAGTTATAGGTGGAATTGAGAAGAAGACAAAATTATTAAATCCAGAGGAACAAAAAATAGTCGCCTTTCACGAAGCTGGTCACGCAGTTTGTGGTTGGTATTTAAAGCATGCTCATCCATTATTAAAAGTTTCTATTATCCCAAGAGGTCAAGGTGCTTTGGGTTATGCTCAATATTTACCACCAGACCAGTACTTAATGTCAGCTGCTCAATTAAGGGATAGAATGATTATGACCTTGGGGGGAAGAGTGTCTGAAGAGTTACACTTTTCTTCTGTCACTGGTGGGGCTCATGATGATTTCAAGAAAGTAACTAATATTGCTCAGTCGATGGTTTTAAGGTTCGGTATGTCAAAGAAAGTAGGTATGGTTAATTATGCTGATACCCAATCGTCTGATAATTTGACAAAACCATTCAGTGACGAGACTAATCAAATTATTGATGGAGAAATTAAAAGAATAGTAAAGGAATGTTATGATGCTTGCACTGAATTATTGAAATCAAGAGCTAAAGAAGTGGAATTGGTTGCACGGGAATTGTTAAAGAAGGAGTTCATAACTAGAGAGGATATGATTAGATTGTTAGGTAAAAGGCCATTCCCTGAAAACAATGATGCATTTGATAAATATCTCGATGGGAAAGCAGCATTTAAGAGGGATGACAAATAATTGTCACATTTGCATCTAGACACTAATTCTTGTACATATTAAAAAATATGAAATGGTAACATAGTTTTATATCAGTATATTTCAAATTTATATTGTAAATAACATATTTAGATAAAAAGAACAATTTGGTAAATACACACAAATTTCTTTACGCGATATTTTAATGTCTGAAGTTTTTGAAACGAGATACTGTTTGGTATTACAGATAATAATATTGATGTCAAGATCACGCCTGACAAGAAATAGATCATCACCTGAAGTTGTTAGGTCAAGTAGGGAACCGAGATCAAGAAGGACTGGGTTGTCTGGACTTGATTTTAATCCTGAAGACGACGAAGAATATAGCGATAATGCTGATGATTCATTAGCTAAGGTTGGACTGGATCAAGACGATGATGACGTTGAACTTGACGATGAAGATGAAGACGATGCTCAAATTCTGAAGCGAGGTTCGAGAAAGAGAAAAGTTCCGATTGATGAAGACGAAGATGACAATGAAGAGGACGAGCAAGGTGAGGACGACGATGAAGAAGAGGAAGAAGAAGAAGAAGAAGAAGAGGGAGTAGATGGTGGCGATGGTGGCGATGAGGATGGAAACAAACAGAAAAATACTGCCGCTCAACTCAAATTGGAGAAAGAAAGAAGAGGTCCTAAAAAGAGAGGAAGAAAAAAGATGAAAATTACAATTTTAGAAGACGGAGCTTTTGATGAGGAAGGCAACCCTTTAAACATTAATGATGATGAGGTCGTGATAGAAAATGAAGACCCAAAGGGTCTCGAAAAAATTGATGAACTAGGTAGATTAAAAGGAGGAAGAAAATTTCGTGTGAAGACTTTCACTTTGTTGGGTAAGGGTGAAAAATTATATATGGTTTCAACAGAGCCTGCAAGATTAGTTGGTTTCCGTGATTCGTACTTATTATTTAAAACACATCGGTCGTTATTTAAGAAAGTTTGTAACAATGAAGAAAAGATGGATTTGATAGATAGACATATTATTCCTAATTCTTATAAAGGTAGATCGGTCAATTTAGTTGCTGCTCGTTCGATTTATAGAGAATTTGGGGCAATGGTAATTCATGACGGAAAGAAGGTTATTGATGATTTTTGGGAACAAAAAGCGATTGATAATGGTGATGTTCCTGGAGAATATGCCGATCCTGGAGAATTGTTCAGAAACAATCAGGGTAAATTAGCAAATCCTATAGCTGATTCCAATTCTAATTCAGCAGGTACTCCGATTAGCGGTGCTGCACTTGTAAATTATCAGACTGACCCTACATGGATGTACCAAATCGCGTTACAAACGAGATCTTATAATCTAAAGCTTCTAGAACAGAGGAGTCAGGGGTTTTCTAGGGGAATGAAAGATGCATATACTGGTTTAAATTTCTATCCGATAAGTACGCAGCCAACTTTCTTTAAAATAGTGAAGAGAGGGAAATCTTCAGATAATACAATAGAGCGTGATACTAAGTTTGTCAATACTAATATTCGCAAAAAGATTACAGGGTTATCCTCCATTCCTAAAGAAATATTTAATGATTTAGAAGATGAAGAAATCAAGAAAGCTATTCTTGAGCAACAAACTTATGAAAAACTGCATAAGAATTGAAATTTATTACCAATAACGTATAATATATATGGCTATAATTGTTATGAAATATCTAATTAAATTGTAAGTGTTATTCTGAGAACATTTCCTCTTCTGAATCGCTATTGGATTCAATAATTTGAGAATCCTCTCCATATTGTCCGTCTTTTGATAGTCTTCGTTTTTCCATGTGAGCACGTAATTCAAAATCCACTTTCGTTTTTCGTCTACCTACATGAACCGTTATATCACCTTCTTCCACTACTTCTGCATGTTTTTTAGAATATGCAACTTCTGCTTTGGCTTCTTTTCCAGATATTTTATGATTTACTCTAATATGCTTTGCTAATGTATCGTGCCTTGTAAAAATCCTGGGACCCACACCTGGGTTCTGTTTTACACATACAAAACACTTGAACAATTTCTTCTTTTTAGAATGCACAGTTTCCTGATGTCTTATTAATTCATATTTTCTTGAAAAGCGACGCAAACATAATTTATCTGGTTCATCAGCAGATGGTAACTGACATTCATGGACTACATCAGGATCATAATTAGAAGATTTGTTTGAAGGTTTTGCTGCCGCACTTTTCTTTATTATTCTGTGAGCAGAAAGCTTTGAGTCTACTCGTATTTTCTTCTTTTCCTTAGCTAATACTCCAGCTACTGTCTCCGAAACAAATTTATCATGATCATCACTTGGTGCAGTTAGTAGATAAGAAGGTGACTTTGATTGAGACTGCAAGCTCTCATCTTCATTAGTTATGTTAGAAGAAACGTCTGATGTAGGAGAGCTCATAGTGGGTACACTGCTGCCTTTACTTCTCGGAAGTGGCTCTGGCTGTGAAACTTTAGTATAATTAAACTTCTCGTAATCCCTGATAAATTGTGCATAGCATTCATTCAAATCAAATTGTATAACAGAAAGAAAGTGATATATAGCTGGCTTTATACTTAGTAAATTGTATAATTCCCAATAATTCAAATTCATTATAATATTGGTTAAAAATCTAATTGTCTTTGTGGATAAATCAACATTTTTATGATTAGTCGATAATCTTATGAAAATATCAAAGTTTTTCTCTATAAGCAAATACAATTTTGAATGAATGGGATCACTAACTGGAATATACATTTTTAAATCATGAATCAAACTGTAGAACTTTTTTTCTAATAATTCGAACTGCTCAAAAGAGAGTTCATCGCCATATAAGAGCGATGCAACTCGATATATATGCTCATTGTACTCCTCTATTGATGATGGTGTACCATAAAATAAAATATTGACCAACTCATCTTTGGAAACCCCATTGTCTATTTCTTGGTTGGTTTCCTTCTCGTGCCGAGACGCAGCAGATATGGGAGAAACATTCATATCCACCCTATTCCCTGGTGCCTTTGAAATTAACAATATATCAACTTAAGCCCACTATTCAAGAGAATTCTTTATATATTTCTCTTGCTGATAATCGTAGTCAATGGTTAATTCCACTGCCATAAAGTCTGGCAAATTGAAAATAGCTTCCCCTGAAACAATCAAAAGTATTTAAATCGCTATTCCTTTGATGCTAAATATATAAGAATATTTGTTACTGTGTATTTTCAGTTCAAATATACTTAATAAACACCTCTAGTGCTTCCTTTACTCTGGTATAATATACCCTCTTAGGATTATTTTCGTATTGACTGCAATAAAAAATTCCGTCTGCCAAATTATGATTTAGTACACGACCATATAAACCAAATGTTACCCGATTATGAGCTTGTGTAATATTTTTGCAACCATAATATCATGTGATTAAGATGAATATATAACACTACATACGGATAATAGAACTTAAAAAGTATAACTAATGCTATTTGAATGGAATCCAAAATATTCCTATTACTTTACTTGGACCCAGAAGACTGGTTCTTATTAACATAATTATTATTGTCTGGTGATTGAGATTGTTGATTAGGAGAAGGTACATTTTGCACATTTTGTCTTTGATCAGGTACCTGAAACTTCTGAACATGGTATTGTGTTGGATTAAACGTATTTACCAATATCGGGTGTTGAGAAGTAGAACCTTGATGCAATGTGGCTGATTTGTTAGGACCCATGGATTGATCTATTCTGAATTTTTGATAAGTGTCTCTCAATATGGGAGGCTCTGGTTTATTTAATCCCATAGGTTTCATTGAAGCGTTCATTGCTAACGTGAAAGGATGCATTGGTGTCAGCAAGTTAGGGGAATTTTGTAAACCCATAGGTATTTGAGAGTTCTGTGCAATAGGCGAAAGTGCATGTTTACCGAATCCCGGTGTGGCCTGGGTCAACGGCGGTCCAGGCAAAGGATGTAAATGAGCCTGGTGAAATATTGCTTGATGGCCCGAAAGATGCTGAAACGTAAAAGGCATAGCTTGATGTATTTGTTGTATAGGTGCTTGGGGTGACTGCCGTGCATGGTAAAATGCTTGGTGTAAATGTTGTTGTTGCTGCTGATGGTGTTGCTGCTGAAGTATTTGCTCTTGCTGTTGACGGTGTTCTTCTTGTACTTTCTGATCATGCTGTAATTTTTGTAAATTGTTTCTCTCATAATCAGCTTTAGATTTATTCTGATGTTGTTCATCTTGTCTCATTCTAACGTATTGTTCATTCTGATTATTGTCCTGTCCACTGTGTAATTCATTAAGCTTGTTCAGTAAAGTATTATTCTGTGATAGCTTACTTTCTTTTATATCTTTTTTGTCTATTAAGCCTTCATCCACCAGGTCAAATTTGTGTTGTTTAGATTGTTCATTTGATTCCCTATCTCTTCGGTGAACCTCCGAGAGTTCAACTACGTCAATTACGGGATTTTTTGAGTGGTGGTTTAAAGTATGATCTTGAACCTCTCTACGACCATCAGTCTCTTCGTTAATCTCATTAATATCAGCTCCATTTTCGTCGTTATCTGAATTGTTTTCTTCATTATGGTGAGATCCTTTTGTGCTGAACAGAGAGAAACCAGCATAGCTCGACTTAACAGTAAAATCTGGATTAAGAAATTGAGGATGCGGCAATGGCTTGCCTAGCTTTTGTTGTTCACTTACTACTTGACTTGGCTCCTCTATAATTTCAACATTTTCTTTTGCATAGTTAACAGCCATTTTATTTTCCTTTCCTGTAACCCCGTGCTTTCTACGAATATGCCTTGCCAAAGAATCGTGTCTAGGATAGCTTTGCACTTTCGAGCCATTCCTAGAACAATAGATGCATTTGTAAATCTTTTTCTTAGTAGCATGAACAAATTCCTGATGTCTTAAAAGTTCGTTTTTACCATAAAAAATTTTTAAGCATGTTCTTAGAGTACTTGGATCAACCAAGTGGCATTGATGGATAACTCCAGACTTCTGTTTATTCTTTTTATCATCTGAAAGCTCAGGGTTGGAATCCTTGCGCTTGTGGCCATGTTGAAAAATCTTCAATTCATTCATCTTTGAAGAACCCCTTTCTAACCTCTTCGTACTTAAATTAGAATCAGTGTCATCCATATCATAATCGCTAAGCTTTCCTTCAGAATCATCGCTATCTTCATCGCTATAGTTACTTGATTCATTTTCCAATTTAGAATCATCAATAGAAACATTCTTTTTTGGCTCAATTTCATATGCAATCTTTCTTCTCTTTCTTCCAACCGCTTCTGTATTCTTTAAAATTATATCAATATAAGGCGTAATATCAATCCTTTTATATTTGCTCTTAATTGCCTCCTTGTCAAAGGAATGATATGAATAGTTGTAAAATGGGTATGGAAATGGGTATTGTAAACCAGAAAGCATAGCATCGTTTAAGAAATTTTCTGGTGGTTTAACTATTGGACCAAATGACGTCTGGAAGATTTCAAAATTGGTTAATTTCAAATAGTAATCTAGATCAGGAACTAAGTAAAGCAAATGATATACTTCCCAGTAATTTAATGAATATATAAGCTCAACTAGATACTTTGTGATGTGAGATGCTAATGAAAGATTGAAATAAGACGACGAAAATGATAATAATTGCCTATAGTTGTCAATCAAAATTTTTGACAAAGTCTCATTTGGATAAATTAGCGCTGGTTCGTTAAACCCAACATGAGAAGATTTTGGGATATAGGATGCTAACTCAAAAAGGGAATTTTCGATTGATATTCTACTATTATCGTCTATGTCATTCTTTTCCAAGAGTAAGTATAACATTTCATTCAATCTTGAGCTATAGTCGTTAATAGATTCTGGTATAACATAATCTTTCTCTGTTCGTATATCATTCTTAGGGGGGTTTAATTTCATTAAGTCACTCATAATTGGGTCATTAAAAACGTTCATACTTGTTAGATTTTGGTCCAGTTTATAGTCGAACGACTTAGGCATACTTGATTCTAACTTTTTAATCAAGTCTAGCGAAGTTAGTATGATGGATTTCAAATGTTTTACATTAATCATGTATACTTACTTTCTGGAAGGAAGTAATCAACTTTTACCATAACTTTATTTATATGCTGTAATGTTAGTAAAATTGTGTCTGCTTTTTTTACATATTCCTTGATGTCCTGGAAATGCAGAATTTGAGAACTTTCATTAAAAGCCCATGAAGATATATAAATACTTACTACATCACCTCCTCGTTCTTTTGACATATTAAGTTAATTTAATAAACTTTGTAATTATATATGTACCGATGATAAATACTGCAGCTTATAAGTTTTAGTATGCAACAAAAAGTGTGTTTAATGCCATTTGAATGGCGGAAAAACAAAAAATGGAAGACTTCCTAATCCAGTAATATATTAAAAAATATTAAACTATATGAAAACTGACCCTCCAGTAGAAGGTTTTCTATGTAATACTTCATCAGTTGTAAGATTATCCACAGGAACATTTTCATAAATTTGTTCTTCTATAGGCAGTAAATACAGCTTATTGTGATCTTCAATGGATAATAAATTTTTAGTATAGCCCAAATACTGTAAAACATAGCTAAAAATAAGCTCTACATCATTTCCCCAAATATTGTCTAGATGTTCGTGATCAGGAATTGGCTGCGTTATGGTATATTCTTCAGGAAGCTGAGATTTCATTACATCTATATCAACTAAGGAGTCGATTGTCCCGTAAATCAAATGAATTGGTACCTTTATATTTTTCAATGGATATGACATGGGATTTAAATTGGAAATTGGGTTCAGATCGTGAAACATTTGGAAGTTTTTATGACCTATAATCTGAAACCAATGCACAATTGTCTTGACTGATGTTGTTGAATATAAATGTGCATATGAACTTATCTTTTGAATTTTGGAAATATTTGTGGACTTCCAGTTAAATAATAAATAGTTTGAATAATCAATTACAGAATCAAATAAGGGAGGATACATTATTCTGTTCCAAAATAAAACAGAGGGCATTAATACTTTTCTCGAAAATAACAAAAATATGACATTAGGGGATGATTTTAAAAGAATATCAAGGAAGTTTGAGTATAGTCCATGAGGTGTAGTTGCAGGAGAAATAGCAATGAGTCTATCTATTTTATCATTTAGCTTTGGGTTGATAGATACACTTGCAAATGCCTGTGCAGAGCCTTGACTGAATCCAATATATGTTAATTTACTTTTTCCACTAGCTTCTAAAATATAGTCAATTGAATCAGGTATATCATAAATCGCAAATTCATCAAGGGAAAAATTCCAAAAATCATCAGAGCTCAATGAATACGATGAATGTTTTTGACTATATTTATTACCTCTGTTATTTCCTAACCATACATCAAACCCCAAATCATATAACACGAATGGAAGATTTTTATATTTCTCTAACATAGTAACCCAGATTTCACAATTCATCAATAGTCCATGATGTAAATAAACTACCCTTCCATTTCTATTCACTGATGAGCCGGGCTTGGTAATTCTTTGAAGTGTGAGAAAATAGTCGTCTTTGGTCCTTATAACTCTGCTTTCAACATCATATCCAAATAGTTGGCACATTTCTTGGATTGTAGAGGCATTTAACAACCCTATCATTAAATCGTATTTTCTTCTTTTTGTTTCTGAATCAATACCTTCATTCAGGAAGTTATATTTAAATCTTTCTTCACTAGTTTGTTGAATAAGTCTTATAGGATTAGATGTAAATTGGTATATTAATTGCGTAATCCTGGTAAACCCTTGTAATAATGAAATAGGTAAAATATAAGTTATTACGGAAATAATAAACTCAGCCCAAGCTATAAGGAAGGATATGGCTACAAGCGGCCAGTCGCCTATCGCTAGTCTCCTGAAAAATGGTATTCCCATGTAAATAACCAAATATACTTGTTAAACGAACGGTAATTCAAAAGATATAGATATTAAATGATTATTTAATTTCAGATTCAAATAATAATACCAATAAAAATAGTTAAAATGTACAGTTTGGTTTGAGATAATTAGTTTCAAAATGTACTGTTGATATTTAGCTGTAAGTGAATAAAGCAATTTTATCTAGATGCTTGAATATTAAAGAGTGCGAATTGAGAAAAGAGTATTTATATACGAATGGCTGGTAATTTCTTGTGCTATCTACACTCTTACTAAAACTGCCATATAAAATACTTTATGTAGATGTGATCGTTAGTGAATAAAATGGTAATTGATGTACTTGCTTATATGAATGTAACTTGTATGCAGATACACTAATTATGTATGTTTTAGGATAGGCAATTAATTAGTCAACCCAATTTTCATTTCATGCACTTGCATAATTGCATAATAAGAGGGGAAATTTAGGTTCATAATATCCCAAGACCTTTCCTTCCAGACAGAAGAAATGTAGAAGATATTAATACTTTTAGTAGATAGCTGTAATGAAGAGAGCACATAATGAGCATCGTTTCTCAGTCCTACTCAATATTTCATGCTTTATGCGTCAGTCGCTTAAAACCGAGGATAGATAATCTGATTTCTTAGATTTTATCTCGGACAAATTATTTTAAGAACAACCAAGAAGCATGCAACAAGGAAAAACCATCCATCTTAGCCTCGATAAATAGGAACTATATCACAAGTAAATCAAAGCTATGTTTCCTATATATTCAAAAAACTGTGTTTATTAAAAGTAGATTATTCGTAAAATCCTTAATAGTGTCCCCACATTCATCCTGAATCAGAATGATGTAACGAATAATTCTCAAAACATTTTCTACTAAAATTTTTGTTATATAAATACCATTAAATCCAAATCCGTAAAAGTTTTCGACTAAATTGAAAAATAAAGTTGTCTTCATATTTATAGAAGCAATATGAATTTTGCTACATTCATTCACGATAATTTCGTGCCGTATGTTCCTAAAAAAGAGGAATCCACTATAGACATCATTCCTTCAAACAATATATCAAATTTGGAAAGTAACAAAGACAAAGAAGATAATGCTTCGGTTTATACCAGATCCACAGATTCGACTGGTAAATCTGTTAATATGTTGCATCGTTCCTTAAGAGGAAGACACGTTCAATTACTTGGTATAGGAGCGACAATTGGTTCTGCTCTTTTCGTGTCAATTGGGCAAGCTTTGGCTAAAGGTGGTCCTTTAAGTTTATTACTACTGTTTATTATCTGGTCTATTCCGATTTTATGTATCACTGTTTCTACTGCTGAAATGGTAACTTATTTACCAATTACATCGCCTTTTGTAAGAATGGCTGGAAGATGCTGTGACGAAGCATTAGAAATTATGACAGCTTGGAACTTTTGGTTTTTGTGCTGTGCACAGATACCATTTGAAGTTACTACTGTGAACAATATCATTCATTTTTGGAGAGATGATTATTCACCTGCTATCCCATTATCTGTACAAGTATTTCTTTATTTCGTGATCAATGTGTTTGGTGTTTCAATTTATGGAGAAACCGAATTTTGGTTGAGTATTGGAAAAGTATGTTTGGCTAGTGGTCTAATCGTTTTTACTTTCGTAGCTATGGTTGGTGGAAATCCGGAACATTATGCCTTCGGATTCAAATATTGGAATAACCCTGGGGTTATGAACGAGTATTTGGATATTGGAACGTTAGGTCGCTTTGAAGGATTCATGGCATGCATGATTCAAGCTTGCTTCTCTTTTTCAGGTCCTGAATACATCTCTACTGTTGCATCTGAAACTGTGAACCCTAGAAAGACTTTACCATCTGCATTTAAACAAGTATTTATTAGATTAAGTATTTTTTTTATTGGAGGTGCTCTCTGTGTAGGAATCTTAGTTCCTTATAATGATCCAGATTTAGTCGGAAGTCTTACTAATTCTACACCTGGAGCAGGTTCGTCTCCATATGTCATTGCGATGCATAACATGAAAATATCAGTATTACCTCACATTGTAAACGGTTTATTGATAACCTCAGCATTTTCAGCTGGTAATTCTTATACGTATTGCTCTTCTAGAACACTTTATGGTGTAGCATTAGATGGTTATGCCCCTCGTATTTTAACTGCAACAACAAAGACGGGAATTCCTATGTACTGTATGCTTATTTCCTTATGTTGGGCGTTAGTTTCATTCTTGCAATTAGGTTCAACGACAGCTGAAGTATTAGATTGGATTATGAACGTGATAACAAGTTGTCAACTTATAAATTATACAATTCTATGTGTGGTTTACGTATTCTTTTATAGGGCTATGAAAGCTCAAGGTTTCAACAGGGATAATTTACCATTCAAATCATGGTATCAACCATGGCTTGCAATTATCGGTGGTACCTCCACATTTGTCATGACTTTTGTTAGTACATTTACTACATTTAAGCCTGGTCAATGGAGCATAAAAACTTTTTTGTTTTCCTATCTCATGATTTTTGTTGACATTTCTATTTTCGTATTGGTGAAAATATTCAGGAGAACAAAGTGGAAAAAAAGTACTGAAGTAGATTTAACAACTGGGCTCAAAGAAGTAGAATTACATGAAGAAGAATTTTACGCATCTATGAAGGGTAAGATTGACGGTACCGAGAAGCAATCTTGGTTCTCTAAGTTTTGCACTTTTATCTTTGGAAGTGAATTGTAGTTTCTAGACTGAGTAGAACTTGGCTCTTGTTTCATAATAAAATATTAGATATAATTCTTTTCAAAGTACAGATTGTTTTGTTTTAAATAACGCAGTTGTTGTTAAAAGCAAGATTTTGTTCTTTCTCCAGTACAGCATACAATCATCTAATTTGGGAAAATATGTTTCATTTAAAGGACTAAACTGAGATGGATGAATGACTATTAAACAGTTAACTTCTATACCAAATTTAATTGTATTAATATTAGTATATTATACATTTGTTCGTTTCTTGTTTCCTTAAAAGCATTAGTTTTTTAGGAACTAAGGTGAAGGATGTGCATCTGAGGTTGCAATATTGATTGATTATGTAATATACCCCATATTTTTGTTAGCTTTTCATTTAATACATTAAATATAGAATATGCAACAAGCAGACTGAAAATTTAGGTTCTTTAAATAAAAAGCTTTCAAATACGTAGAGAATTATGAATTACTTTAAGGATATTAATCAAATTTTATGACTGCAACTTTTTACATTTGGCACTCTTCTTGCACTCACCTCGGTTATCTCTGCAAATCAACTGCTACTGTTAAAAACGTTAATTCCAGATTATTTTAAAGAATGGAGAAAAAAATGTGTTCCTATTACCTAAGTCTGTTGTGCCTTTAAGGATAAATGGCTTATATGTTCAACTCGCTTCAAATGGTTCTTCCTTAGTTAATTCCACAGTTAAAGCCTCTAAAAAAAGACCGGTCGGGATCATTTTCAGATAAGTTTGATTTTAATAAGCCCAAATGGAGCCTTTTATCACTTCTCTAACTCTACATTTGGTGGCTTACTCTTGTTACATACGAAACGAGTGTTCGTCCATGTACTCAGTAACTCAAGGAAAAAAAGAAAGTGCCTCACTATTACCAGCATATTATGCTAATGAAATTTCCATATCATATTCTACAGACATTGTTACCATCACATCATGCGCAAGAACAGTTTCTGCATGAACATTGTTACTAAAACAGTTGTTCCAATCGTGATTACTATCACTTCGTTACCAGCTACAAAACTATAAGCACTAAAGCACTATGCAAATAGCAGCAAGTATACGAGTTGAAATATCCAGAAGTACACCATATACTTCATCCGTACCCACAACTACTACAGCAATCACAATCCCAGATTCTGGACCTTCAAGATAAGGTTAGATGTTGCTGTTTTCATGAGCGTGGGTGCTTTCGCTATCTAACATGTTCTGTCAATTTCAGTAACTCGGATATTTACATAGCTAATTAATAGATACTATAATTAAATTATTTAATTATTGTGCTCAATCAATTTCAATGGCTTCAAATTTTATTGTAAACAAAAGAATGAATAGACGAGTGTTTTCAAATTTCTCGTGTTGTAAATATTCTGATAAGAATCCTATTGTTCTTACACAAAAAATATAAAATTGTTACACAAAGATATTGTAAAAATTTCTTAGTTGCCTGAGAAAGGACTATGTACTACTTGAATCTAACTCTTCAAACATTATATATATTTGGGATAATTTTAAGTTCTTGAGCGCTAATTTTCTAGAAGACTTTGGTAAGAGATATAAGTGGAATTCATATAATTATCTTATTGTTTTAAAGGTATTCTGTCTTGTCACTATTAAAGTAGCTCAACAAGACCTTGAATGGTCATTTATTTATCAGAACACGGAGGACTTATACAGAGCCCTGGACAATTTTATTAGTGTTAAAGCTAGTGATCTTAGGATTTATTCATCACAAGTATATTAAATGGTGCCCAGGGTACTAGCTGAACTGATTGTGAATCAGTCAAGCAAATTTACTCCCCATGAAAATTTTGTGCAAAGAGTGCTTGCTACAAGTGCAAGTACTACATCCATTGTATTTTGCGTGGTTGCGATGTATTTCTTCCTTGCTATTGACCCTCGAAGACTAGTATTCAGACATCAGCTTATTTTATTTTTGCTTTCATTTGACCTTTTGAAGGGTGTGGTGCTATTATTGTATCCTGCTATAGTCTTAGGAAGGAGCGAAACCTATTACAATAACAATTTCTGTCATGTGGTAGGATTCTTCACTGCATTAGCTATTGAAGGAGCTGATTTGGCAATTCTTTCGTTCTCAATCCATACATTTTTAATAGTATTCCAACCTCAACTTACGGTAAAAGTGAAAGATTCAATGCATACTGAAGGTGGACTTTATAAATTCAGATTTTATGTTTACGGATTGTCTGTATTAATTCCTCTTGTACTAGCAAGCTTAGCTTTTATTAGTTCAAGTGGTTATAGTTCATATGTATGTTGGTGTTACCTACCGCAAAGACCCGTTTGGTATAGATTGGTTTTGAGTTGGGTTCCCAGGTATGTAATAGTTGTCACGATTTTGACAATTTATTTCTACATTTATATTCATGTCATACGGGAATTCAAATCCTTAAGTGGTGTCTTCACGGGTATACATAAATCATCACAAGTACAAAGCCGTGGAAGCACTAATGCTAATGTAAGACCTAGTTTCTTTTCTGCTTTAAAATATTCATTAAAAAAGGTTAGGCAACAACTATTTCCTAATATGACACTACTATCGCCTCCAGAATCATTGAGAAAGACCAACGAAAATTCGGCATCTAGTAGTTCTTCCACAAATGATATAGATGATAATGATGATGCATACGAGCCTGACTTAAGAGTTACAAATTTAGAGAATTTTCGAAAAAGGCAGAAAATAATTCAAAAGCAAATGAAGAGTATATTTGTATATCCTTTTGCTTATATTTTTGTTTGGCTCTTCCCGTTCATATTGTATACAACACAAATTAACTATGAAGAGAAACATTCACCAATTTACTGGCTCAATTGTATGGGTGCATTCATGCAGCCACTAAATGGATTTGTTGACACATTGGTATTCCTCTATAGAGAACAACCATGGGAGCATACAATAATGAAGAATTTTCAGCGAGAGAATGCGATGGCTTTGGACCATCATATACACCAAACTAGAAGAGGGTCACATAGTTCTAGCATTCCTAGGTATTCGTTCAGTAATAGTTTTGCAGTTGATATTAATAAGTACAGTTCCTGGAGAAGGTGGCTAAACTATTTTAAATTACCTTTCTTTACTTTACCAACAGTCGAAAATGTTGAGTCCTTTCAGAAAAAAATGAGAGCTAAGAAAGAAAAATTACTGGATCAAGCTAGTGAAAACAAAATAGGTACAGGCCATGATTTTTCAAATTTACTTAGTGGAGGCATTGTTGAAAAAGACTTTAGAACAGCAATGGATAACTATACTTTAAATTTTTCGGGGGGCAAGCGCTCCTCTTTATCGAGATCTGCAAATACAGTCAGGTCATCCAGTGATGCCTTTCGAATAGATTTGTCTACTGCATCTACAAAATCTAGGATACAGTCATTTATAGATCCTAATGATTCATCTCGTATTTCCGAGGGTATAGAAAGCAACTTTTCTACCGATAAAAGAAAACGAAACAGTACTCAGACTAGTAATAGGAGAAACCTTAGTACTACTGTACCTGTAAAACATAATAGCATACAAACTAAGGCTTCAGGAAGCATTAGTGATAATGCTGAACTTGATTTCTTAGAATTTTTAAGAAACGGTGCGTAATAACAATTTAAAGAATTTTAATGACCATGCGAATTCTGTGTATATTATATAATAATCTAGATCTATTAAAAAACTTACTAATTAATTATTATAAGATTTAATAATCATTTATTGTATATACTGATAAATATGAAAAGAGTTGGAAATTAACTATAAGGCATTGAGTTCTGGAAAAGTGGATATTTCATATAAATTACTAAAAGTTTAGCTGCAAGTAAATAATACAAGATTAAATAATGAGTCGATCAAATGACCTTGAGGGTGCTAAAAAGCAAAAATACTATGAAAGCAATGCTGGTGATGGTACAAAAGCAACAGAACATCATCTATCTGGGATCACTCTAGGTATGACTTTAACTAGTTGTGTTGCAAGTTTGTTTTTAGTTGCGCTCGATCAGACAATAATATCAACTATTTTGAAAGATGTTGGTAATCAATTCGGTGAATTTGATAAAATAGGTTGGTTGACTACTGGTTTCATGTTACCATTGGCAACATTAGCCCCTTCTTATGGAAAAATCTCAATTGCATTTGGAAGAAAATATACTCTACTTGTGTGCATTATCATCTTTGAGATAGGTTCTTTGATTTCAGCTTTATCTACCAGTATGGATATGCTAATTGGTGGCAGAGTTATACAAGGAATTGGTGGTGGTGGTACTCAATCAATGGTTACTGTTATCATGACTGAATCGGTACCAATATCAAAACGACTGTTGGCATTTATTTTAATTGGGGTGACATTTTCTATTTCTAGCGTTTTGGGTCCTTTTATAGGTGGTGCTTTGGCTACTAATGTAACTTGGAGATGGTGCTTCTATATTAATTTACCTATTGGTGGTGCTGCATGGGTTCTTCTTTTGCTTTGTTTTCATCCTCCGTTGCCTAAGGGCAGTTTAAGACAAAAGTTACAAAAGGTTGATTATCTCGGTACACTTTTGATAAGCAGTGGATTGATATTACTATTATTGGGCTTGTCCTTTGGTGGGACCCAATTTCCTTGGAAATCAGCCGCTGTAGTTTGCTGCTTTGTTATAGGTGGATTATTAACTATTAGTTTTACTTATTACAACTTTTTCATTGCTAAGAATCCTATTATATATAAAGAGATTATTATCATACCTCAGATAATTGGCTCAATTATAAGTGCAACATTTAATTTCGGATTTTTCCTATCAAATTTAGTATACCTAGCAATATACTTTCAAATGGTATATAATGCATCTGCATTTCAATCTGGTGTTGATTTAATTCCTTTGGTCCTTTCTGTTTCTATTTCATCAATTGCAAGTGGTCTCTTGTTACGTTTTACAAGAAACGTTAAAATGATACTTGTATTATCATCTATGTTGGGGCCAATTGGATGTGGATTGTTGTTACTATTACGAGTGGACTCGAATATTTCTCATCGTATAGGGCTTTTGATAGTATCAGGTGTATCTAGTGGTCTTCAATTTCTGAGTTCTATTATTTCAGCTCAACTTAAGGCACCTCGTGATATTGAAGGTTCGTTAATTATAACCTCCACTACCATAAATTTCTGTAGGTCTGCAGGAGCTGCTTTTTCCGTTATCGTAGCAGAGTTAATTTACCAAAGTTGCTCAACTAATTACATTGAGAATGCAATTGGTTCTTTATCTCCCAACTCGCCAATTTATAAAGAAATTAAGTCAACATCAATAGCTGCTATAATCCTGCTGCCGGATATACTTAACTCGTTTTCGGCCGAAACGAGAAGATTTCTCATTAATGAATTTATGAAAGCATTTAAGGCCGTATTTTATTTCGGACTTGCACAATCTGTAGTTTCCTTTATCGGTTCATTATTTTCTACAAATAAAATGATACCTAGAGATAATGAAGTAAAAAAGGCAACTGATATTTCTGATGTAAGTGAATGTGACGATTCTCATTCTATTGATGATACTAGAAGTGAAAATTCAAATAATGTATAGAAATAACTAAATCTTTCTCGTTGTAAATAACTTATATTACATATATATTACACTACTTTACATCAATTATTATGTCTACCCCTGGAATACTTTCTTGCCAACCTCGTCAAGATAAATCTTTATCTGAACATTTAGTCTAGTTAACCTTAGGTTGAGATTTCTGACTTCTACTTGAAAATCGGCTTTCTTTTTGTTCATTTTAGCTTCAATTTCTGCTATTAGTTCTTTCTTTTTATTATACTCCAATTCTTTCGAGTTCCTTTCTTCAGCCAACTTCGTATAATCACTTCTATATTTTGCTAACTGCTGTTGACTCTTAGTAATTCTTTCTTCTGCTTGAATTTTAAGTTTATCAATTTTTTCTTGTATATTTGACAACTGTCTCTCAATCTGTCTTATATGTCTGCTCAAGTCCTCGTCTTCGATATCTTGTTGGTCTAGATATTCTTGGTTTGCAGTAAGCTTTTCTGATGCATTCTTCTCTTTAATTAGATCATTTAGTATTTCTTCTAATATTCTAAATAAGTTCTTTAGTTCACTTTCTACTGATTGAATGGAGTCAATTGTAATAGTTATATTGTTATCACGCTGTTCAAATTTATTGTATGTTTCCTGTAACTGGTTAACTTGGTTTTTCAATTCGCTTATGTTCTCTTTTAGATCTATCAATTCAGTTGAGGAGTACTCCTTGAGCTTTTCTAGTTCTTTAGTGGAATCCATAATTAGTAGGTTTTGTTCCTTAAGCTTCTCAATTAGTTTCGATTTTTCATCTTTGTATTGCGTGTGCTCCAAAATTAATATTTCCTGAGTTTTTGTAAGCTTTTTAAGTTCATTTTCAATTTTAGAATTATACAAGTTAACTTGTTTTAATGTCGCTTTCTTTTTAGTACCATTTGAATTTTCTAGTTGTGCCTTTAAATTCTGAAGCTTATCTTTTATTTTTTCATTTTCAGTTTGAGCTTTCCTGAAAGATTCCAAGCTCTTCTCACACTCAAGAACTAATTGCTCGCATTCACTAGAATGCTCCTCACGGAATTTAGCAAAATTCACTACAGCACTCAAGAGTCTTCTGGTACGAAAAGAATCTGGTCTCATAATATCCATTATTGTCAAATCATAAATTCCACATCCTTGGAAAAATTTATGAGCGGCACGATGTATTACAATTAAGTTAAACGCAGATGCCGTATCTGCCTCTTCTTCTTCTTCTTCTTCTCCTTCTTCTTCATACGCACCATTCTTCCCATTAGGTAGTTTATCATCCTGTGATGTCATCAAAGACGCCTCTCTACTGATTAATCTTGCCTTCTTCTGAAGAGTTGCAACTGATATCCCCATAAATGCATCTAAAAATTGTTCTAGCAAGGTCTTTACAAATTGTGTTGTAGGCTTATTCACAAGCTCTTCTGTAATTGTGAAGTCGCAACTTTGTAAACAAACTGTTATTTCTTTTGAGTCTAACAAAGGGAATACATCTATATGTGAACCTTGAGGCGGCCTTCTTGAATTTACAACTCCAGGTTTATATATAGAGCTTAGCCTTGACATATTTAATTTAACCAAATTTCTTATATCTCCTATATTTTTGTAAATCATTTGTGTTTACATTTTTATGCTCCTGTATATAATGATTCGAATATACTAAATTACAACGATTTGCTAGAGGGAATACAAGTAGAAATATAAACAGTCAGATATGCTTGCTTCACATACTCCTAACATGTAATTTATTAAAATTTAAAAATATTATATACATGCAAGAGTAATATATTATACTCTTTCAGCAGTCCAAATTGCTCCTTTACAGACTATCTTTATTGCTTCTGTTAATAGCATATAAGGAACAGCTTTTTCTGCATCATGCTCAATTGCTGTATCTAAATGCTCTAACTCATCGTCTCTAAACTGACTAACAATTTCAGTCAATTCCTTTAGTTCAGGTGAAATGTGCAAGCTTTTATCTAAATCATCCAAGGATACTTCTTTTCCTGCTTTATCATAAATCAGAATGTCATACAGACTCATTAAAGTTCTTAATTGTTCATTATAGTGGCCACCAATCACAGTTTCCACTGCCACGGTGCATGCCATTGCAGCCTCTTTGCTAAGTAAGGCGGTACCCATTCCTATACCAATTGCACCTACTTTCCATAATGGGGTCAACAAAGATGGTCTTACTCTTCTTTGTGTTTGCAAATGATTGAATGTTGAATGGTGATGAATTTCTTGATCCCACATATGTTGTAAAACTGGCTTCAAGTGTGGGTGCTTCGACGCTAACACAGTATATTGGCCGAAGTAAATATAATTTGCACCAAGTTCACCAGCCTGGTCAACTCTTATGACTCGATCTAAAAATGCCTTCTGAGCCGTGTTTAAAGGTCCATATTCTATATCTTTTCTAGTAAGCTTTTTGACTTCTTTTTTTGAATTTTCTTGGAAAGCCCGTATAGAAGTACTAAAGGTACGCTTGGTTTGTCTAATCATATTACTGTTGTAATCCTAAATGATAAATATTATTATTGTAATCCTATTGATAATCTTCACTATGAGAGGTTTTAAAAGATTAAACTGACCGAAAATAGTAGTACGATTTTCAATATGCAAGGATTTTTGAGGTAGAATTAACTGAATTTGTACCTCTTTTTACTCTCGCCAAAACTGATATTTAAGCTTAAATGAATATATTAAGAATATATACTTTTGTAATCTTAAATATATATAATTAAATATAATTATTATTAAAATATCATTATTAGTTATAATTTATGTTTAACTGATTTTGTATTATTTAATATTTTTTTGCAAAAATGAGGAATTTGTTTGAGTAGTTTCAAAAAGATTTATCATTTGAATTGCAATATCATAAGGTACCTCCTGTGTATCCCTAGAGTTAGTGATTGGCTTATTTTCGTTAGAAATTATCTTTAAATGATATAAACATTTATTTGGAATATCCTTAATGTAAATCCATTTAATGGGAAAAATACCTTTCCAACGACTCTTCTCGGACCAAATATCACTTTCCTTCGTAAAATCAATATCATCTTTCATTACTGCAACACCACAAAACCTACCAGAAGAGTTTATCAGAAAAAATAAATATATTTTTCCATCCTGTTTAAGTTGTTTGTAGGCTTTACTTAGCCGTCTGTTCCCTAACTTAGTAGATGCCCAAATTCCATGATAATATGCCTGTAGGACATCTACCTCTGTAAAGGATTTTATTACAAAAAACTTTGAGTTTTTTGAAATGGAATCCATAGTACTTGAATTAATATCGAAATTTAGCAAACGTACTTTCTCATCACCCAAATTTAATCCAAACAGATTATTTATATCAAAAGATTCTAAACTATACTTAACTTTTGTACCAGCTTGAAGTGTCAAATAGTTACTTTTAAAGGTTTTTGACCAGATATTGTTATTTGTGCGTAGTAAAGATTGTGAATTTAAGTAGATACCATAAGTAGCCAATTGCCTTAGTGATGTTGAAGAGCATAACGTAGTATTTGTATTACTTTCTGAATTAGTTTCAAAGTTTGTGATATTTTTTTCAGTCCTATTTTTTACAAGCCAGTCAACTCCATCAGTATCATGTATTTTGTCTTCAGATTCATCACATATAAAATTTAATGTATTATTCCAACTGCTAAGTTCAATCATATTCATATTCATATTCTCTGTACAATTTAGAAACAAAATTAATTAAGGGATATTGTATTATATATTATATATTATGTTTCAGTTTTGCAACAAAGTTGAGACGTGCATAGATCAAATCTATGCACAAAAAAATATTAACCATGTAGATACTTCTGCCAAGAGAGCAAGTGATGTCATTTAGACTTAACGAGGTTGATACTGAATTTATTGACAGGAAAAGCAAGAAAGATAAAGCTGGAATTAAATTTCCCAAAATCTTTAAGCGAAAGATATCAATGAGCAAAGTTAATTCTCAGATAACAAAAACTTGGATTGAAGAAAAGCTAAATGAACAGTTACCAGATGACGACATAGTTGTGGATTATTTATGGGAGCTACTCATAGTAGATGATAGTCCTGATATTGAGTCGATTTATTTTCAGATGGTGGACTTTTTAGGAGAGAAGGAAGCTAAAATATTCTGTGAAAGCATGTGGAATATGTTTCTCAGTGCTAATGAGGACCCCGATGGCATACCCGAAGAAGTATTAAACAAAAGACGTAAGGATATTCATAATATTCATAACTTTTCCTTTGAACAGCAAAAATCAGAGGAGTCTGGAATCAAACCTAAGACTAATTACAATAGAAGTCAATATAACTCAGATAAGAGGCATCCGATAACTGAAAAGAGAAGTACCCGTGACTACAACTACAATATTACAAAGAACGGGACCAGGGGCCCTATTAGGAGCAACAGGCATAGAAATAGTTATCAAAATTCAAAAAAAATTAGTGATAATCCCTATAGAGAAGTTAACGAAAGAGATGAAAATGAGAAAGCCTTATAGATACAGTAAATAATCATATTGAAACATACTATGAACCTGGAAGTCATTAACCAGAAATAATTATTACATTATATAAAATAGACTAAATATTATTTTTAATAATTATTAACTAAAGTAGTGTATTAACCATTTCCCCAGTTCCAATGACTGAGTGAAAGCAATAACACGCAATTCATTCATAACTGGATAGATAGTACGAGAATTAGAGGATGTCAGAGAATCAAGAAAAATCTGAACATCATCATCATCATCACCATGGCCACCACCATGGCCACCATGGTCAGAACCAAAATGAAGGTCAAACTCCGTTGGATCCAAATGTTAACCCGGCGAACAGGATAGGTAAATACCAAGTTATAAAAACATTGGGTGAAGGCTCCTTCGGTAAAGTCAAGTTAGCTCAACATTTAGTGACAGGACAGCGTGTTGCTCTTAAAATCATAAACCGTAAGACCTTGGCTAAGTCTGATATGCAAGGAAGAGTGGAAAGAGAAATTTCATACTTGAGATTATTAAGACACCCCCATATTATCAAATTATACGATGTCATCAAGTCTAAAGACGAAATTATTATGGTTATAGAGTATGCTGGAAAAGAACTATTTGATTACATTGTCCAAAGGGGAAAGATGGCAGAAGATGAAGGCAGAAGGTTTTTCCAACAAATAATAGCCGCCGTCGAATATTGTCATAGACACAAAATTGTTCATAGAGATTTAAAGCCAGAAAATTTATTGTTAGATGACCAATTGAATGTAAAGATTGCTGATTTTGGTTTATCTAATATTATGACAGATGGTAATTTCTTGAAAACCAGTTGTGGTTCTCCAAACTACGCTGCCCCTGAGGTTATTAGTGGTAAGTTGTATGCTGGTCCTGAAGTTGATGTGTGGTCTTCCGGAGTTATTTTATACGTTATGTTATGTGGTAGATTACCATTTGATGATGAGTTTATTCCAGCATTATTCAAGAAAATCAGTAATGGTGTTTATACTTTGCCAAATTATTTATCACCTGGCGCAAAACATCTTCTTACTAGAATGCTTGTGGTAAATCCATTGAACAGAATTACTATTAATGAAATTATGGAAGATGAATGGTTTAAACAAGGATTTGAAGATTATCTATTACCTCCAGATTTGTCTAAGACAAAACATAAGAAAATTGAAATAGATGAAGATGTTATTTCTGCATTAAACATCACATTAGGTTATGATAGAGATGAGATAATTAATGTGATAACCAAATGTAACGAATCAAATACTCCCCAGGAGCAGCGCAATGAGATTCTAGATGCCTATCTATTGATGAAGGAAAATCATACATTGGTGAAAGATTTAAAGAAAAATAAAAACGAAAAAATGGATACCTTCCTAGCCCAATCCCCACCTCCTTCATGGCCTGCAAGTGCCACAAGTAATGCCCCAGGAGTACAACAGTCGCTTACTTACCAAACTTTATCTAATGTTTCTGATTTATCGACTTTACCAAATTCTACGATTGCTATTTTGCCTTCTTCATTGCCAACAATCCATAGAGCATATATGATGGACAATAGTAGTGACTCCAAAATAAATCCAGTTTCTTCGAAAAAACTGAAAACAAGATGGCATTTCGGTATTAGATCAAGATCCTACCCATTAGACGTCATGGGTGAAATTTACAGAGCTTTAAAAAACTTAGGTGCTGAATGGGCCAAACCTACGGAAGAAGAACTTTGGACAATTAGAGTTAGGTGGAAATATGAAGGTGGAAATCAAGATGAAACTTCTACTCCTAATCTAATGAAAATGCAAATACAGCTTTTCCAACTTGAGCCAAATAATTACTTAGTGGATTTCAAATTTGATGGCTGGGAGTCAGATTCAGCTCTGGCCACCTCTGGTAAGCAAGACCTTGATGAAATGTCTTCGTTTTCTGCTTACCCTTTCTTACATTTGGCCACAAGATTGATTATGGAATTGGCCGTGAATAGTCAAAGTGCGTAGTACTTTAGTTCTTTATAATATTCTATAATATGTAATTGATTTATGTATAAACTGTGTACAGATTGGAACGAACAGGCACTTAAAGTCCTGTAATGGCAAGTCTAGTGCCCTATGTGGTACTTTTTGAGGTTCGTGAATCGTGTTAGCCGTTTTGGTACAAATGTAAATAATGCCGAATCCGGTAAAATTATGAAGTTGCGATATATTCCATATATCGGAAAGTGACTTCAAGATTTTGTTTCTGTTCTTTTTACAACATTGAACATCTATAAACTAGAATCACTAGCATAACATATTCCTATCCTTATGATTACTATAGACTTAATAGAGCCTGAAAAATTAACGGCAGAGACGTCTATTAAGCTTAATGAGGTCATAAAGATAATCTTTAAATCTAAAAAGACGACAGTATTGACAGGAGCGGGTATCTCTTGTAATGCTGGAATCCCAGATTTTAGGTCTTCAAATGGTTTATACAATATGGTTAAAGCAAAATATCCCAATGTGGTAGTTAAGGGACAGGATTTATTTGATATCTCTCTCTTTAGAGATGAGATGACCTTATCATTATTCTGTACTTTTATGGAATCTTTATATAAATCTTCATTATTAGCTAAGGCTACTGAAAGTCACAAATTTATAAAAGCTTTGAAAGATAAAAATAAATTACTTCGTTGTTATACTCAAAACATCGATTCGCTAGAAGGCTCTGTTGATTTGAAGGTAGGTATAAATGTGGATGAATTCAATAAAGGGAAACAATTCAATAAAAATTGGAAAGATTTAGATGTTGTACAGCTACATGGTAATTTGCATAAACTTTCATGCACCCAATGTTTTGCGAATTATGATTGGAATGAAAAATACCAAGTACAGTTGAGTGATGGAATGAACCCTCAGTGTAGAAATTGTCAAGAAAAATATGAAGAAAGATTATACCTGGGTAAAAGACTTACAGGTAATATTGGGATTTTGAGACCTGACATTGTACTTTATGGAGAAAACCATCCTCATGCAGAAGTTTTGGCGAAAGGACTTAGTCTTGATTTGAGATCTCAACCAGACTTATTGATAATAATGGGCACTTCATTAAAGGTGGATGGGATTAAAAGGTTAGTAAAATCGTTAAGTTCGTCAATCCATCAAAAGGGTGGGAAAGTAGTGTTCATAAATAAAACCCCCTTAGCAAAGCAATGGCACAAGTATATTGACTACGAGATATTAAGTGATTGTGATGACTTCATTCGACTTCTAAAAATTGAAATTCCTGATCTTTTCTTAACACAAGAGCAGTTAGACTCTAAGAAACTTAAAACAAACAAATCAAAAAGTAGCATTAAAATTGAAAACATGGATACATTAACGCCACCTAGTACACCTACTAAGAAGAAGGGGCCAGCATTAAAAAGGACCAATAAACAGCCAAGCATAAAGAGAGAATTGCCATCTCCTCTTTCAAGTTTTACAGAACAAGCCCAAACAAAAATAAAACAGGAGGACCAAAATTACCTTATTGATACAAGTGTAAGTGGAGGCTCCTCAAAGAGTACAGAGAAAAAGAGATCATCTACCGACATGAAATGTAATGGCCCCATGGATATACCCGTAACTAAAAGATTAAAGTTATAGAGTTAATAGTTTTCTGCATTGTATATTAGTATTAAGATTTTTTTTGCAAGATTATCGCACAAATTTTGTACTGCTTTAAATAGAAGTAATATAGTCTATTATCGTGTAGATTGCTTGGAAGTTAAGTTTCTGAGTTAATTCTATCAAAATAACTCCCACAGGGCCTTATCTATGGAACAAGTATCAAATTTTCTAGAGAATATATTAACAATTGAAAGTGGTAATCCTTCTCCTATTCAAGATATAGAAATTGCGCCAGAAGCAAACCCCGAGATTCCACCTAAGTTTAAGGGTAATGCATCAAAACAGAGTGTAAATAAGAAGAGGATGTCAGACATCGATTTTTCTTCCTTCTGGCATAAGCCTGATGATGGAAAGAAAGCAAATAACTCTCTCATGGCAGATAAATTGATGGAAAAGGTTATATCAATGATGATTCCAATGAATATTACTACAGACCAACAAGGTAAGATATTGAATGATAGAATGGAAATGCAAAAAACAAGACCTCCACTTTCGATACCAATAATGTCAAAAAATTCTATTCAATTGAATCAGAGGCTCTCGTCTATGTTTCTACTTCAAGACAATATTATCAAGTTTTTTAATTGGGAAAATCCATTTCGTACGATTGGTGTCTTATTAATTATAACACATGTAATTGCAAACCCATATCTAATTACCGCTTTGCCCATTGCATTCATTATATTTCAGATTTTAATTCCCCATTATCTAATTATTTATCGACCTGACAATTCAATATTGAATGATTATATTGAATATAATCCAATACCTTCTGATATTCCTTTGGATAGTTATCAGATCCCAAAACCAGTACCTGAATTCACAAGGGAGTTTATTTTGAACATGACTGATCTACAGAACCATATGATACTCTTCATTGTTGCGTATGACTTTTACTATTGGCTCACATCTGACTACTTTTATTTTAAAGATGAAGCATTGTCATCGTCAATTTTACTTTTATTATTCGGTATCTTGATATTAAACTTGTTGGTATTTCCCAAACTTTTTCCATTTCTAATCTCCATTTTACCAATTAAATTAAGTTTACTACTACTTGTTTGGTGTATTACAATTCTATTTCACCCGCATTTACGAACTAATATATTAGATTGGGTGTATAAAGAGGAAACAAGACTAAGATTCCTTAACATAAGCAATAAAATCGAATTATGTTTATCAGAAGTGTTTGATAAAGAACCCGATATCGAACCTCTACCATTGCAAGTAGAAATCTTTGAATTACAGAGATATAATCGGAAGTACAAAACATGGGATTTAATAGGCTTTACCAATAACATATTTTCGATAAATTCCCCCTCTCGTAATGTGGATTTAATATTAAATGAAGAAATTGAAGAAGATGAAGATAAAATAAGAGAGAGCTTCAAAATTAGTAAAAAATTATTAATTGATAATATAAAACCCCCTAAAAATTGGAAATTCGTAGATAGACAGTGGACCTTAGACTTGGTGGTTCATTCATGGGTCAAAAGAAACTTAATCGAGGATTTGGTATATATAGATGAAGACGAAAAATGGGTTTACGACTATCAACAAGAAGATAAAAGACACGATATTTTTAGAAGAAGAAGATGGATTCGAAATTGCATAAGACAAAGCTTTAAACAGAATCCGCCGGTTAATGTTGAATGACCGAAATGTATCTAATAAGTTTGATGACTACATTTTTGTTAAGACGAGAAAATTTTTAGACAATAATAATGTTATATTTTTAATCTTTAACTCTATTAAACCCCCCCAATATCGCTTAGTACCCAATAATTTACTTGACCACATCTTTACTTCATGAATTCCATTAAATTTAGAGAGCCCAGTCTCTTAGCTTCAACTGCTTTTTGTTTTTTCTTGATATCTAATAAATTAGTCAAATTATTCTGTTTGCGTTTCTTTTTCCTCTCCTTAGATTTACTTGTTTCCTTGTTAACATTCATGCTATTATTTTGGTCGTCAATCTTAACCTTATTTGCGGGCCATTCTGCCACAAAGGGCTTGATATCTACTACTTTTACCTTTTCCTGAAAGATACTATAATCTACATTCTTTCCTTTACACACTAAACAAGTAGTCTCAAAGCCTCTCTTTTTTTTGCCATAAACAATCCTGCTCTTAGTAGTTAACCCAGGTATATTTGGTTGACCACAATTATTACAGAACCTATCATCTAACTGAGGAGGTAAATTTATTGATTTCAAGTTTATAAATTGGTCAAATGACAAACTATACTGTCTAGAGAGAGGATTTCCGTTCACTCCACGTGTTAAATTGTATAGGTGGATAGCTGTTACCTGATTACTATTCATGATAATTCTATTGTTGGCTCTCAATCTTGATCTATTTCATATTAGCTCTTCTCAATTTCCATCTCAGGAATCCGAATTTCGGTTTACGCTCCAACCAATAATTCCTCAGTGATTATTAATTTACTGAGATGACCGATAAGGGAAGACCTTAGCACCAATAATACTCTGATCAATTATATTACATTGAAATCCATTTTCACAGACATATTACATACGATAAAAGTTATTTAACAGATTAGTGTCGGTGAGGAAATAAGACTTTATTCTATCTTTTGAAATTGTGAATTTAAGGTAAAATGATTATGACCATTCATCTGAAAAAGCGTCTTAGATTGATCCAACCTAATAATATCGATGGAAAAGTATTAAAAACATGTATAAGGTGTCGACAGCATAAGACAAAATGTGATGCTTTCACAACAAACCCACTTCCATGTACTCACTGCTTTAAAAAGAATTTGAACTGCAAATTAGACATTATTCCTAAACACCCTAATAGAGGCGGGGATATTGTCGAAGCGTTAACAAGCGAAATTAAATCATTAAAAGAAACTTTGGATGGAATTATTGAGAGAAAGCAAAAAACTTTAAAACTACTCACTCAAAGGGCCAAAGATATCCAACAAGTCATACCCATAACTCCGCCATTATATGAAATCCAGTCTTGTCTCAAATCACCCGCATCATACAGCGCTGATCTTCTGTTAACAGAACTTGATTCAATTTCTACGGACGACTTTACAATTTCTGCCGATTTGAATAGCCAAAGCGTATCTATTTCAAGTAAAGATGCAGCTGAGTTTTTCAAAAACTATAAAACAAATTTTGATAAATACCTTCCGATATTTCCAAGTGACTACTTTGATAATCTTGATATAGTACATATGCATCAAGAGAATGAGCTATTGTTTTGGAGTATAATACTAACTTCACATTTGAATGGATCCAAAAAGCAGCAATATATGCATTTAGCTACTCATGTCAAAAGTTTAGTGGTAAAAAAATGTTGGTATATGACTCCTAGGTCAATTTATTGTATAAGTGCTTTTTTAATTCTTACAACATGGCCTTTGCCTTCAGAAGATTCGGAGAATATTTCAGACAATGTTTCAGTTAAATATTTAACTTTAATGAAAAATTTAGCCTTTCAACTAGGATTGCATAAGGTAGAATTTATGCATGAATTTAGTCATAAGACTGAGACGAAAGTATCAAATGAGCTTATATTGAACAATCTTTTAAGGGAAAGAATTTATAAATTTGTTAATATTAATTCTAATTATTGGCTAATATACTATGGATTATCTAATAATAATATCAATGGTCTACAAAATGATTATATAATTAATAAGGCGAACAAGGAACTAATCGTCCCGTCATCTCAAGAAGACCATTATATTAACTCAATTTTAAAGATATCAATGATTCAATCACGGTTGAATGAAAATTTGAATGACTTGATGAATTCAAAAAGTATTGCATCAAAATTGATAAATTTACGCATGTTTGAAGTAATTTTAAATGAACAGCATAGGCTTTTGAAGCCAAATAATTTGATTAAATTATCTATTGAATTTTCTAAACTTCAGTTATATGTTTACTCATTTTCTAACCTAGATGTTACTATCTTTGAGTATAAAACTATTGTAAAGAATGCTCTAAATTCATGTTATATTGTCTTGAATTTATTCAAGAGAGAGTTTGGAGATCAAGTGAAGTTTAATCAAGTACCATTTCATTATAAGTCAGTTCTTGAATTGGCTTCTTTTATTATGATTAGAGTTTTCAAATCTCCCCTACTTGTTAGGCTAGAAGAATATTTGTTATTGAAAGAAAAATTTAATGAATGTATTAATATTTTAGGCGGACATGATACTGAAAAAGTATGGCAAGGACTTAATTCAAAATTAATAAAGATCTTAAGATCGTTTGATAGCATTGGTAATTCCGAATTATTAACGCTTTCATGTGGGTCGTTCTTCTTGATTAATAGAATGAAGAATCAACTTGTATCCAGTTTAGTGTATGAACTAATTTTGTTTATTTACAATCATAGGAAATTGAATACTTTCAATACTGAATTTAACGAATTTGAGGATCGCCAGGAGGGTTGGTGGATGGAATATGGGTTAAGGGATGATAATGACATGCATAGAAGGGTTATTTCTTATTTTAAGGAGAATAATTCTATATTCAATTTATAATGCGTATAAACGTAGTAATATAGTAATATATAAAATACTCTTCATCTTAATGTATCATGGATTATCTATCCATTTTGAATTTAGTTTTTTACTACTCACAAATGGGATCAGAATCACATAACATATGAAAATACCTAAAATAGTAATAAGCAATTTAGTCTTATCAAATTTATGTCCCAAGGAATCATATGACAACGAAGGCAGAATATAAGTTGAAAATATATTATCTTTGTTAATATAGCATACAACCAACGTGGATTCTAAATTTGTTGGTTTTATTAAAATTTTACCAGACTCATCAGTCATTAATCGCTGCTTGTGATTTAATATTTTATATGTATATAAACCAATAACTGGCTCATATGGTATTACTTTAAAGTCATTTTGGAAATCTTCTTGCGATAACTCCCTATCATCAATTCTACGACCACTTAAAACTGATTTTGGAATTTCATATAATTCTCCGTTTTCAGTTGCGACAATTATTGATTTTAAAGTAATTCCAAATGTAGTCTTAGTCGATGCTAGTGATAAGATTTTTTGGGGGAAAATATATGATTTGGATTGAACATTGTCTATTGTTATGTTATAATTCAAAGATGACACTTCTCCATCTCCAATTGCTTTAGAACCGTCAAAGAGATCTATAATATTTATTCTTTGTTCAACTCTGGGTGACTGAACAAAATAAGAATAAATAATCCAATTATCATCCATAACTACTTTAATAGAATCAAAATTAATCACTTCAAAATTGGAGTGCTCATACTTTTGAAGTAATATCCCCGTGATACCGTCTATCAAATAAAGTTTTAAGTATTTATCACATTTAGTAAAAACTGTAACCACATTAGGATAGAGATACTTATATAATATTGATTTATTTGATAATGCAATGCCAACAGACTGTGTTTTTGAGTCAATCGATTTAGAAGATACCCTTAAAATGACTTCTCCCATTTTACTGAATTTCCAGGTATGCATTTTTCCGTTTTCGTTCAAACGGAAACCATTTACTTCATATTCGTTTGATTCTAAGAAGTATTGATCCTCATCTAGCAAATCGTCATTGAGTGACATGTATTCACCAGTAGATAATTTAAGAAGTAGAGTATCCAAATTTAAATTATTCTTAGCTTTTATCACATTGCATATTGAACTATTGAAATGTTTCGTATCAACTTTTTCTCCATTAAGCGACTTAAAAAGTTGAATTTCGTTTGTGAAAATAATACTAATAGTATCATTGTACTCCAACATACTGATTATTTCAGAAGAGTTTTCAAATTCTACTGATTTCCAAACCAAAGAACCATCTTTAGAGTTCAAAGCCACTAGACGTTTCCTTGGTTCATCAACAAATAATATCAATTTCTCAAGACCAAAAGTATCTTCTTCAATGAATGTACTCACCTGAGGTTCTATCTCCACAATTAAGGAAGTTACATATTCACCAAAGTTGTTTAAGTGTCTGTATATTCTACTCAACCAACTTGACAAAAACGATCCACTAGTTTTATCAAGCAAATTATGAACATTGAAAATAGTACTTTCTGAGAAAGGTTTATCAATGATTAAATAGTGATTTGAATCAGTGCTAATATTGTCAGTCTTTGTTGTACAATGCTCTCCTGAAACCATATTCAAACATGAAACTATTATTTCATCTGGTCTTTGGGATACACCCATAACATAGAATTCATCTGTGAAGGTAAGAAAATATTTCAGATTGAAGCCACTAATTCTAAAGGTCGTAATCCCGTTGTTATGATCCTGTAAATAGTCTGTTATATTTAAAATAGCATCATAAGACCTACCTGAAGTGCTGATATAAGATACTATAACTATTGCATTTAATGACTTCCTTAATACTTTTAATGATATAATTTCTTTATTAAATGTATCAGTTTTTAAAAGCTTTATTCCATCCAGTTCAATGCTAAATATATTTAGTTCTGAATTCTTATACGATACAAAATATTCATTATCGATTATTTCAATATGATCTGTATCGTTTATATTGGGTATGCAATTAATCGATAAATTTTCACTATTCACTAATTTACAGACTTTATCCCCCGTAACAATAATTCCCTTTTGGAATTGAGTAATATCACTCTCCAAAAAACTTGTGCTATCTATTATATCTAAATTTGAATTCACTTCTACTATCATATTGCCATTGTAAAGGATATATCCACTTCCGTCACGCTGTGTGAAATAAAATTTCTCTATCCTATCATTAATATTCACTACGGCATTCGATCCATTAGAAAAATGATACAACTTCCCAGAAGTATCTAATACCAACAAGGAATTACTAAATGAGTTTTCAACTTGTATTGTATTTGAATCGAAGGTATATGAATCAACATAGCGACCAGTTTTAGTCTCGAAAGCAAAAAGTTGGTTCGAAATATTAGAAAATAAATAAATATATTCTAAGTCCGAAGTCAATATGTAGTCGTCAACAACAGCCGGTAAGTTATCTAGATCAATTGACCATAGCAAGCTATTCTCTATTATTGGATCACTCAAAATAAGCATATTATCTGCCGTTAAACCAATCATGTGCTTATTTACTATGTCATACTTAGTAAAAGGACTATGGAATCTTTTAATCCAATCTTTAACGAACGCATCATCTATATGAACAGATTGCACGCATGATAGAAGAAATGAGAATATGAAAAGACCTAAGAGATTCATCCCTGTTATATAACCTTCCAATGTTCAAATATTCTGGTCAATAATTTTCACATATTGATAAATGGCAATGTCGCATTATCTAATCACGACATTATTTAACTGCAAAGTAAGGGATAGCAATATCAAAAATATTTAAGATCTGAAAGTTGTATTCTATATATTCGATTTATTCAAATTTAATTGCAAATAATAAATTGTGATTACTTTATAGGTTTCAGAGACTATTACGTTATATTAAATAAAATGCACAGTCGTGATTGGTTATTGGTATTCATTGGATTCTTTAGTAAGTCTTCAAATAATTTGAACTTAAAAATAATAAATTAAACTTAAGTACTAACTATCTCTAACAGTTCCACCTATTCCAGTATATATTAAAAGAGGGCTCTTTTCTGCAGATTTTTTGATTAATATCTTGTTATGTATTCTTGGAATTTTCCCCGGGATTGTACACTGTTATTATATTATTCTGTCTTACCCTTATGAAGAAGGATATTCTGCTATTAACGGTAATGAAGAAAGAGCTGGTTATGGTTCAACTAACTAAGTAAAAAGTTAAGGGGCCTGGAATCTACTATGGATGTTATCTATGGTAAATTCCATAATGATTTCGTTAAGTTATGATTATATATGTTAAGTAAGATTGTTCTTGACATTGTTAGGTCATGTGTATGATACGTTGTGATCAAAAATTTCATATCATAAGAATTTCATACTTAAGGGTAAAGCTTTACTTTTACCCGGATTTTGATTTATATTAATTTATTAATTTTTTTTTTTTTTTTACTATGTTTCTACTCAAGTATTTTATTTATTTTCAATACATGAAATGATTAATTCTATGCGTTGATGTAGTATTGCATAACTTAAGTTGACCGACCATAGTTGTTTTAAACTTATCTTTCGAGATCCGTCGGTTCAATGTGTCTATATGCGAAGATTAACGAATATCTTGAGTTCTTAGCAAACTCAGAGGAATATAATATAGAAGGGATAAGCTAAATAACTGTTTTAGTTATGAGGATTTCCTACCTGATTTGAATTTATTGTTCTTCAGTTTTTGAAGACTACTATGAATTATAATCTTTTTCTGTCCCATCAAACTATTCGGAATGCTCATTTATTTGTACTCAGAATCCATTTTACGTTTTGTAAATTAGATCAGAGTTTATTTTAAAAGAGTATACCATTGATGGTTTTTCCTTATCTGATTTAGGGACTCGATTATTGAATTAATTCATTGCCTTGAGGAATTAATTTCCATAAAGATATTTACATTTCTATTTTTTATGTACTATTTATTAAATCTTTTGCTGTGTCATTTTCCTGGCCCTTTTTCCATAACCAAAGAGCTTCAATTGCATAATTTCTAACAGATAAATTAGAAGTTTTGGATTCATTTGCTGCTTCTGTTATTGTCTCAATAATTCTTAATTTCTGAATTAAATCCCACATCAATTTTTCAAAACTATCGTTCATATCTATTCCATCACCATCTTTGTCCCCTCCAAAAACTTTCTCCCCTTCAAAATCTCCCACGGGGAGTATATTATACATACCCAACCCTAATTTATGCAAAACCCTTCCTAGTGTTCTTATACTAATACATCTTTGTCCAGGAAGGGAAGATCTTGCTAAATGTGCTAGTTCAGGTAGTGTGTATCCTGGTAAATGGGGATCTTCTGAATGGTGATGTAAACCCATATATGTTGGAAGTTCTTCATGATCATCATCAAGATTCATTAAATTACCAGTGAAATCAAATCTCATATCAGATATCGATTCATACGTAGACGAAGTTGTAGTAGGCATTGGATCAGCCATCATCCATGCAAGCTTTTTCGTTTCTTTTGGCAAATCTGGGAAATACTTTTCGTGTAATTTATTATAAAAATCAGGATCATCCAAGTCCAACTCGTTATGCTGAGGTGGCTTTGGGAAATGAACACTGACTTCTTCAGAGGCAACATCTTCCAGAACAATCTGATAATCATCATGTGCCACTTCATCTTCTAAATCATCACCTTTGCCAGCGGTAGATTGACCATGAACTTTCAGTGTATCGTTATTAAATATTTCTTTTTCTTCTATTTCATTACTAAACCTTACCGACTTCTTACCGCTAGACTCACCTGGTACCGTCGCTCCTTGTTGCTCGTGAATATCATTTAAATCTAATTTTTGTATTCCAAGTGCTCTATCTACATCTTCAGAATCAAGTTGGGCTAAGTCCTCCCAGCCATTTTCAGTTCTAGCATTACCAAACCAACCCTTATAATCTTCAGGTCTTGCATCCTTCTCGATGTTTTCAGGTGAGGAGTCTTGATTTACAGGGATTCTCTTTTCAGTTCTTTTTAATAAGCTTTGAATTAATTTCGAATTCAAGTTTTGAAATAATTCTTCTTTTTCTTTTAGAATTTCGTCTTCCGACATATTAGAAATCTTCTCCATGTTCTCCCTATGTATTTTTTCTGCTTCTGATAATGCTACCTTAACGTTTCCTTCATTGTTAGTTTTATTCGCCTCTTTTCTTTGTTTCCATTTTGAAATTTTCGGTTTTTTAAATTCTTTTGTAGAAGGAAACCCAGAAGATGCATTGTATATTGGAGATTCTGGAACATCTATATCATGCTCTATTATTTCACCAATTAAATCCATCATTAACCTACTGATTAATCTGGCTAGTTAGAATAAGATCATCACAAATAAGCCAATTTAATTAAGACTGTATATAAAATATATAGACTATTCCTTATACAATATTGCTTGAGGTATTGGAACCAAGGTCTTTTTCATCTGGGTTTGACTCCATATGTGGAGTAACATCGTCAACCATCTCATTTTGAGCCAAATAAAATGGAATTGTATAATTACCTTCTTCTACCTTAGAATTAAGAAACGAGGTAAACTGATCATTAAGTAGTGGTGAATGGAACTCATAAGTATTATACAATTCGTCAGACATATACTTATCGATATTTCTATTAATTCCCTTTTTAAAAGTATACGAGATCTCATATAATGGAACCATTATGTAAAAGACGCACCTTATAAGAACTTCATTAGAATAAGTAGTATTATTCACAACCACAGAAGAACTCCTATTGAAATTATACACCAAATTTATAATGTTCTTCTTAATTCCCAAATTGTAGTTATCAAACTGTATCCCATGTTTTATAACAGCTCTAGAGTTATTATGTTTTATATTTATGAATCTAAAACCCTTTTCTTTCCTGGGAACATGTCGACTCTTTACTTTTTTACCTTCGTTTCTTAATTTCCAGTTATGATATTTTCTTGCTTGGCCACTAGTTATATCATCCAATGTAGTCCTATTTAATGCAACATATCTTATATTTGTTATTAATAGCGCTAGAGCCATGAGTATAGTTAAAGCGCTTATTACAAATAAAGCAACAAAATTTAAATTTAAGGAGCCCTGGTGTATATTTTTCCTAGTGTAGCATGCAGCAAATACTATATGAGTAATATGCTGTAAAACCAAATACAATAAGAACTTCAAAAAAACGAGGTAGTTTCCTTCACCAATAGCTGTTCCGACCCAGACACAATAATGATCAAACTTTAAAATACAACATTCCATATCCTTCAGATGAAAAGATCTTAAAGGTTTAATAGACTGACAAGTAGAACAGTAATATGGGTAGCCATTTTCATCGCATTCAAAATAATCTGGAACAGTACTGCCACTATTGTAAATATCAAATGGTTTTATAAGTGGTGCTTTTCCTGTTCCTACGAAAAATATGAGAGCCCAATAGCACCATGCAATTACTTGTAATACTGAAAGAATGCACCATAAACAAATGGCAATACCTCTAGACGACTTAAAAATCTCTTGGTATCCAACAAAATAAAAGGAGACAAAATCAACATACAAAATTAGAAGAAAAAATGTAAGGGGTACCACCTTCTTTATATTGCCATTTCGTAGTATGGGTATATCGAAGTTCATTAATGGCAGAAATAGATTTATAACGCAACCGCAAAAAATCATATTAATATCGTGTTGTATACTGCATACAATTTTATTGATTTCTGTAGAGGTAAAAGAGTTTAAAGCTTATCAGCTATTAGACTTCTTTCACAATTGTATACCGAATCATATGTTGTACTCATATAATAATTGTTCATCATATTATCTATATGATCATGAAAGATCCTTTTGATTGATATTTAAGAAATATTATTTTTTTCGTTTGTAACTAGCTCTTTATTGAAGGAACAATTAAATACTTTGAACTTATATACAGTATTGAGCTTTTCATAGAGATATATGGAAATAGTACAAGAAAAGTATAGATTTGCCATTAAAAGTAAGACATAATGTTGCAAACAGAAGGTAAGTTGTTATATATACATTTCAAAGTATTAATACTAACATTTTCTCATAGATGAACGATCCAAGGACATGTGTCCTATTTGTAAGACAGATAGATATTTATCTCCTAATATGAACTTTTTAATTAATCCAGAATGTTATCATAAAATATGTGAGTCTTGTGTTGATAGAATATTCTCTTTGGGTCCAACTGCATGTCCATACCCAAAATGCGGTAAAATTCTAAGGAAGAATAAATTTAAGAAACAAGTATTTGATGATTTAAATATCGAAAAGGAAATTGATATAAGAAAGAGAGTTAGTGCAATATATAATAAAACTGAAGAAGATTTTGAAACGTTACAGGCCTACAATAAATATTTAGAAGAAGTAGAGGATATCATTTTTAATTTAAGTGAAGGCATTAATTTGGAAGATACTGAAGCAAATTTGGCTAATTACGAGGCAGAACATAAAATTGAGATTTTAGAAAAGAGTATGAGGGAGAGCCAGAAGAGCGCTGATTTAGCCAAATATTATGATGCTGTTGAAAGATTGAAACAAGAAAAATTACGAATCCAAAAGCAAATGGAAATAGAAGACATTGAATATCAAAAACAACAACAACAGGATTTATTGGATAAGCTCACATCATCTGCATCTACTTCTGAAGATATTATTCAACAATCACAAAATAGCATGCATAAGAGATCTTCATTAAGGAAAAAACAGTTACAGAAAATCACTAACCAACTTGATCAGCAATTGATGAATTTAAATCCATTTCATAAAGAAGAAATATCAAACGAACCAGTCGTTCCATTTACGCCCTTTAATGGTGATCGTGATTTGAATAAGCATTATAGGCTCTTATCGATATCAGATGAAAATAACTTAGATAATGAAACCGAGAGTTATCATGATCCATTTATAAAATCATTGGCTAAGAAGAAGGAGTACTTGGGAGCAGGTTGGAGAGTTCAGAATATAATTGAAAGAGCCTTAGAAGAGGCATTTTTGGGGTTAGGTTGCATAATAGAAAAAGAAAAAGTTGTTAATACTTGAATATTATTCAATCTATATCTCAAATCATATAAATGTATATTAGTATTCATAACATTATAGTTCTAATAAATTAGTCTGTTGCTGACTAGAGATTTCTTCTCTTTTGTATTTCGTCTCAAAAATATCAATTAGCTCGCCAGAAATATCTTTATCGTTCAGGATATGCTTGGTGAAAGTATCCAATGTTATGAAATTATGACTTGTTTTTTGATCAACATTATTTAATGAAGATTCTAAATCTTCATTGAAATTTAATACTTTATCTTTCCCTTGTAATTCAGATTTAGAACTAGTGCTAGTAGAGGTAGCTTTCTCTATAAAATCAAAGTCAAATATCATTCTTGATGCAGCCTCATGTATATCTTCATTATTTTTTTGTATTGTGTCCTTAACTTCTTCAGTTTCTTCGACATTATGGTCTTCGTTAACTTCTTCGTTTTTTTCTAATCCTTCTTTATCACTTTTGTCATATTCGTTCTCTTTATGATCGTGCACAATGCTACTATTCGTTATATTTTCATCTTCATCTCGTAATGTAGTACCCCCTTCTTCCGTTTCCTCGGGAAGTTTATCTGATGAATTTTTAGAACTGTTCCCTATTGAGTTCCAAAGATTCATATTACCTTTAGGCAAGAATGAGAATCTTTTCTTAGCCAGAATTTCACTACTTTTTGAATTATCAAGTTGCTCCGATATCTGATTTTCTGAATTATTTACTGATACCCCAAATCCAAATAAATTTCCGAAGAATCCATTATTTTTACTATTCTGTTCATTTGTAGCTTCTCGCAACAAAGTTTCGGATTCTTCTTCCTTTTGCTTTAGCTTCTGTAACATTATTTCGTGATCTTTTCGTTTCCGCTCATGAATTTGTCTCGACATTTGCTCATTATGATGTGCTTTGATTACTTGAATTCTTGCGTGTATGAATTTATTAGCCTCAATTTCAACAACATAGTTCAAATTATTCGTTATTGACTTGTTTGATGTTGTAAATTTTATATTAGAAAATCTTTTAGAGCTTCCACTATTTTTAGAATTATTATTCAAGGATTCCTTACTTGATGATATAGTTTCGTCAGCATGATGCTTAGTATCCTGAATTTCTTTCCTTCTAGCTTGAATATAAGAATCACCAGATGACCACGAAAAAAGGCCAGTTGGTGGAGATAGAGGAGATACTGCCAAATTCTCCGTTTCTTGTTTCAATTTAGATTTCTCAGAACTCTCAAAATCACCACCATTTACCCAACTCTCAATAATTAGTTTAGTTAAAACTTCAATTGAAGAATCTGTCCATCGTACAACTTTTCCATCTAAATTATCATCAATAAATTGTCTCGAATTTCTTTGAAAGTAATTATAATATTTATTAACGTTGGAGTTCTCTTGGAGAAGTAACTCAGGGTATACATTTTCTCTAGGTTGTGGTATATTTTGACCTATTTGGAATAAATTATTTATAAGATCAGTTGTGCTTTTAATTTCATAATCATCACATTGAAGGGAACCTTGTTGTGAGTCTTCTTCAGACATTTGAATAATGATATGGTTAGTAAGAATATATACTCTCGCATTCCAAAAAAAAAAAATCAATACTTGATTTAATAAAATAATACCCTAAAATAAAAATGGGGTTGCAACAAGTTATACTGTTTCCACAGTTCCCTAAAGATCATGTTTTTATATCATTGATCCAGAATGTAGATGATAATAAGTTGGAAAGTATTAAGCAACAGCTTATTGTTGGAAATCTGGATTATGATTACTGTTTCTTGAATACCAACCATATTGCATCATTAGAACATTTATACTTTGGTATACATAAGGCAATTTTAAACAAGAATAGTAATAACATGAAAGCAAAATCACTAAACACAGAGATAATGATTAATTTATCTCCAATTAATAATATTATGGATGCTATTAAAAGATTTGGGATAGATACATCATGTCCAAATGTAATTTGTATACAAGTGGCTGCCTCCGAAAATGTCTCAGAAGATTCAAATACTTTCAATAAAAAGATATTAGAACTATTGCACGTTGAAGAAAAAAATAGTATCTTTTTGACTGATGAAGTGATGCTTAAGAACCTTAACATACAGAAATTTAAAAAATTATATAAGCTCAATGACATAAAGTTTGAAGAAGGCTTATCAAAACTACAGAAAGAATTTACCAAATTAGCCATTGGTGCATGTATGTCTAAATAGAATACATAATTATTTCTTTAATAATTAGCCTTAACCTTTATATGCAAAATTTTTCAAACTTATCCTGGGCCCCACATTAGCCATAGACTTCTTTGGGCTTGTAGCGATGGTAATTTCATGCCTATCAATATGATTTACGTTATTTTGGATAGCTTGACTTTTCAAGATTGTATTCATATTTGTAGTTGGTTTTATTCTAACCTTATCACTATTTTTTATATTGTTCTTATTGAAATCTACTTTTCTGAGAGGAGTTCTATGAGGTGAAGTTATATCTTTTCTGGAATTAAACAGGAAGTTTTCCCTCAAGACTTTCGCAAACTTTGTAAAGTTTGTCTGTACCTCTGGAACGAATTTAGGCTTGACGGGCGATTCTTCAATTTCATAATCAAAATCATCAGAATCGAAACCCTTATGCTTCAGGAAATCCCCTGTGGTTTCCTTGTTTATATCTTTAATTTTGTTGCAGGGTTCAATAAATTTTTCTGATACGCTTTTCTTTAGTGGTGAAGAAAAGTCTTCAATATCAGACTCACCTGATATTAAACTAGAATCCCATACCTTGGTCTCCAAATTTTTATTTTTTTGGGTGATTGGCTTCTTAAAAAATAAGCTAATTCTTTCATTATGTCCCCCAATTTCGTCATCGGCTACAAATTTCTTGACTTTCTTAGATGTGGGTGAGATATTTTCTTTGGTATTATTCGTTAGTTCAAGCTCAGAGAGGCTTCTTTTCTGTTGTGTAGATATATTCCCCGTAATGTTTTTCTTGAAAAAACTATCAATGGTACCTCTTGATGTATTTAATGTCATTGCAGATTTACTTCGAGTAGCTGTAACAACTGTATTAATTGAATTGGACGTTTGCTTTCTGTTTTTTTGGAGATTCGTACTTGAACTCATTGACTTGAAATTGATTGAATTGCTCTTTAGGCTATTTAAGTTTTGTTCTCTTGAAACCAAGACATCGTGAGTGAATGGATGGATATATCCGTTACAAATTTTATAATACAAATCATTATCAAAAGTCTTCCCACAACAATTTTCTAAAGTTTCATAATCTAATTCGAAGATTTCTGGATAATCATTTAAAGTTCTTAATTCATTCTCGATAGGATGAAATACTTTCTGATACTGAAACGCTAAATTAGCAAGGTTTACCTCTTCAAGAAAATCTTCAGAAGGACATTTACCTTCTGCTCTTAATGCTAACAAAATTTTTTCTAAATTATTATATTTTTTTACTAATGTGAATGCAGTTTTCAAACCAATATTAGGTATTCCTTTTGTGTAGTCACATCCTGAAAGCATTGCAACTAGTCTAAGTTGTTCTTGAGAATAATTTGAAAGACCTGGGATTTTCTTTACCTTAGAGAAGTTTTCACGACATATTTCTATGCAACTTGAGTCATCCTTAAGTTTAGTAATTAGTTTATTACAACCAAATATTAATAAATCAGAATCTTCTGATAAAATCCCGTCAACTAAACCTATTTTTTCTAAGTACACCATTTGTGGATCTGCTTCATAAGGTGCTACAATGTACTTAATATTACGTTGATCTAGTTCAGCCATTACAGATTTCGCCATTTCAGAAGTCACACTGGCTGCTTTCATGTATTCTTTCCAAGCAGTTTTCTTATCACCTCTATTAAATGATGCATCCGCTTTTTGTCTCGCTTCCTCTCTTCTGAGCCTTCTTTCATTTGCAGTTTCAGCTTTAGTAGGTAATGGTGCTCCGTCAAAAACAAAATACGGCTCTACGCCAAAATGCTGAAGCATGTCAACCTTTTTCATGATGGACGTAATATATTTTCTAGTTGGAAAACCCTGGCATAGTTCCTGTGCACATGAGATTAATCCACGATGAAGCCACCCATAAGTATCAATTGCAAGAGTTTTTCCTCTATATTTTTCTAATGTACTAGGCTCTTGGATTTCCTTAAGGTTTTGAAGCAATCCTGTGACACCCATGATCCTTATAAATATATGGCAGTTGAATGTAATGTAAATGAATTATATAAACAAAACACATTTTAGGCGCGTTTTAAATTTTATTGCGTATACTGCGAGTAAATACGGTTCTCTTTATACATCTAATTTAACTATAAATTATTCTAAAATCTGTTGGAACCACCAATAGATACCGAGAATTGGAACTTATCATTAATACCTGCGCTATTATCAGCAGTGCCAAAACGGGTTGAGTAATAGTATCCTAAATCGAATTTTGCCCAGTTGTTCACATATTTCAAACCAATACCAGCAGAAGCAGCCCCAGAATTTGATTCAAAAATATTTTCAGCTACATTTCCCAACATAGCAGTAGCATAAACTCTTAAGGGGTTTGGTTCATTTATATTATTCAAGAAGGAATTACTGTCGAAGAAAAACTTTGGTAGTCTTGAATAAATAGTAGCTCCAGCAAAGTAATATTGTAATCCACCAGCTTCGTTAATAGAATTTTTGTTGAAACCTTTTAAGTTATTTTGTCCACCTAAGTAGAATCTATCCGAAATATGGATTGAATCATTTCCAGTGTAAATAAATCCAAAA
This sequence comes from Schwanniomyces sp. yHRVM31, assembly GCA_030462985.1. Taxonomy (NCBI): domain Eukaryota; kingdom Fungi; phylum Ascomycota; class Pichiomycetes; order Serinales; family Debaryomycetaceae; genus Schwanniomyces; species Schwanniomyces sp. yHRVM31. The sequence goes on from JAKVQU010000032.1 coordinate 95,434, forward strand.
TTCTTGAACAATTCAGTAGTGATCGTATTTTCAAAAAATGAATTGAAAATAGTCATTGATATACTGGTTTTAGTAAATGCATGTTGGTTCTGGACATTTTCTTGCTCTTGATTTGAAGATATTTCATTGGAAATAGCTAGATGGTAACCATTGGTAGGAAAATTCTTCGTTAAACCATTTAAAAATTTCAAATTTGAGTAGCCAATTTGATTTATAAACGAAGATTTTAAAAATTCACCACCATAGAATTTAACTTCATCGGATGCTGCATCATCAATGTCATGAACTCCTCTTCTGGTAACTGATAAACCAGAGAAAACACTCAAGTTATTTTTAACGTATTGCAATCCCATTATTCCCCCGGATGTTCTCTCGGCACAAGATAACCACTGGTGATTATTCTGATGAGTGTTAAATATGTCAGCTAAGAATTTAAATGAAGGATTTTTCAAATTAGCCAAAAATTTAGCATTTGCAATCAAATGCTCATTTGGCTTATAAGGATTGTAATTGACCCCGATATTAACCACTTCGGCATTTTCATTGAAATTGTTATTCAAATAGTTCAATTTAAGGTTTAAATTATCTTCGTTGTTGAAATTCAAAAATGCATCGCCGGTGTTTAAATTAATGGTTTTCAAATCAAAGATAATTTTGGTTGGAATCAGCTTCTCACTACTAAGTGTTGAAGATATCTTGGAACTATCTACAGTATAGTCAGAATGCAAGCTTACGTTGGCATCCTTGAAAACTCCTATTTTCATAAGCTTCTCATGGCAAAACCCAACTCTATCAATCAACTGTTTAAAATTACACTCGTTCGAATCCACAACAGGAGAAAGAAGGTTCTTGAAAAAAACATCCGAGAAAGATTGACCACCAACAACTTCAACAGCAGAAATATAAATTGGTTGAGAACCAGATCTATTTAATATGTCCTGTGTAACTATCTGAGTCAGTAAATCTTTTGAAGAGTTTAGATCTTTCATTTCAATTGGCGACTATGAACTCGAATCGTCAAATTAGAGTCATATTGTGTGAAATCTATGGGATAATATAAAAGTCGTGTATATTGTACAATATTGTATCTATGATTTATTTACAATTCTATTAAATCTTAGTAGTCAACAGTTGCACCTTCATAAGCTAAGTCTAATAATTTCCAGGTACATTCAACATTCTTCATTTTAAATAAGGAAATAACGTTATTAGCTATCTCATCAAAACCTTCAGTAGCGAGACAAAGAATAGTAGGACCGGCACCGGACAAACAGATTCCACATAAGCCCTGGTTGTTGTCTGGGGTAATTCTTGACAATACATCAGTCAACCCAGGAATTAATACTGATCTGTAAGGCTGGTGTATTTTATCTTTCATTGCTTCGTAGATAACTTTATGGTTTGGCTCTTTTTGCGTCAAAGCAGTCGTTAAAATAGCTAATCTTTGTAAGTTAAAAACAATATCCTGCTTTTCATACAGAGTAGGTAATACTGCTCTAGCATCATCAGTAGACACTTCAAATTTAGGAATAATAGTGATACACTTTATCTTTTTACACCACTTGTATTTCATGTAAACACCAATATCTTTAGGTGGAGCTTCACTCACATACTTTTCCTTTGGGGTATTTGCTTTTGGCAAGATGTATTCAAGAGGAACACTCTTGGCTTCGGTTTCTTCTGGTGATAAATCAGATAAATAAGACCCAACAAAACCACCTAACATAGCAGCAGCAATATTGTCTGGATGTCTTTCAATCAATAAGCAGTAATCTAATAGTCTTTCCTTTGAAAATCCTAATTCAGCTATTTCGTTACCCAACATTATACCACCAACAATTGCAGCACCACTAGAGCCTAATCCTCTACCCAATGGGATAGGATTTATGACATGTATAGAAGTGCCTTTAGGAAATTTATCAATATTGTTACATCTTAAAAAGTAAAGAGCTGTTTGAGTTACTAAGTTTCTATGAGATTCTAAAGGAACGTTAGCAGCACCATCGCCCTCGTAACTAAGAGCTGCATTATAAGCATCTGCTGATGTATCTTTACTGGAGTCAATTTGGACTTTTATTTCCAAATACAAGTTCAAACCAATCCCCAAGACATCAAATCCAGGGCCTATGTTAGCCGAGGAAGCTGGGACTTTGATGCTAAAAGACCTAGAAACCATTTGAAATGTGTTGTACACCCTACACCCAGAAAAGATTAAAAATATGAAAATTGATGAGTGGGTGAGGATGAATCATCCAACCGACTCAGAGTCGTCCACATAATACGAGCTACCGCGCTAATATAAAAACCCACTTAAAACATTTCTCTATATTTTATATATTAATCCTAAATATCAATAATGAAAGTGCTCTAAATAACACAAGTTTCTCTTTTTTCCCAGATAATTTCAGCCGGTTCCATTGGTAAAGTAACCATTGAGGCGTAATCAACATCAGGAACTTTTCCGTTTTCTAATTTCCATTTGAGGTTATAGATATAAGTAGTTAAGATAGTTCCCAATTGAACATAAGCAAATTGTTCACCAATGCATCTGTGTCTACCACCACCAAATGGTAAATAAGGAGATGAAACACCCTTTGAGATAGCACCAAACCCATAATCGATAGTTTCAGATGTAGTATTATTCTTTTCGTTTTCCCACCTGTGAGGATTAAAGGTAGCAGCATTTGGGAACCATTTGTCATTAGTCATGGCATAACCAGGACTAACTAAAACGTGGTGTCCCTTAGGTACTACATATTTGGTATTTGGCACAACTAATGGCTTCATCACTTTCCTGAAAATAGAGTGCAATGGCATGTGTAATCTTAAAGTTTCCTTAATAGTATTATTAACTAAGGGCATCTTTTGTAAATCGTCATAAGTCAAATCAGCGAACTTTTTGCCGTGTTCCTCCATGACTGAGGTAATTTCAGAATATAATTCGTCTTGTAAATCTGGACGGGCACCTAAATGTAATAAAAACCAAGCAGAAGTTGATGCAGAAGTATGTTGACCACCCATTAAGACACCAATTAATAAGTTTGCGATTTCTTGATCAGTCATCGAAACACCATCTTTATAAGTTGAATTAACCATTAATGAATCAATTAAATCTCTACCTACGTCAATATCGCCAGTTTCTCTTCTCTTCTTAATCAAAGACATATAAGTAGAGGAAATCTTTTGTTGAGCAAGATCTCTTCTCTTGTAACTAGGCAATGGTAAGTTTGGAAAAACAAAATTAACTGGAGTGAAACCTTTATCTAAATCAGAGTATAACTGAGCAAAAGATGCATCAAATTTCTTTCTCATGTCATCACCCAACAAAGCTCTCGAGGCAGTGAAAATAGTGATTTCTGGTTGAGTTTTCATGACATCAGCAACACCACTTTTATTTTCCTTCATCTTATAAGAAATAGAAGTCTTGAAGTAGTCTAATACTTCTTCTCTAATCTTAGGAACATTGCTTCTAAATGAATCAATTGTTAAAGCTGACTTAGCAAACTTCTTTTGTTCCATTAACTTTGAATTAGGACAATCATAAATGACACCTTTTCCGAAAACTGGTGTAGTCAAATGCTTGTATGCTTCTTCGGCACTAACTTCAGCTAACTTGGAATTTAAAACAAATTCATGACCTTTTGGACCTAAATAAACTGTCATAACCTTACCTAATAAGACAAACGCAAAAACATCACCGTACTTCTCACGACAAGCTTCAAAAAACTCATATGGTTGCATACCATATGGAATAGCTGAGCCAAACCATGGGATCCAATGGAAAACTAAAGGTACTCTGTCTTTTCTAAAAGAGTACAATAATTGCCATACTAAATTATAAATAAATGGTAACACAGCAATAATAGATATCTGTTGTGTCAAAGAAAGAGACGTAAAATACAGATATCCTGTTGATATAGCATCTATTAAAGCCATCTTCGACGATTTAAAGGTTACGTTATAACAACAACTTTTTTTGAAAAATTATCGTTTAAATAGATATCTTTGTCGTATAATTTTTGTAGATGCGACGCGAATCAGATTACACAAAGAATCTATCGTATGAGATTTGTTCCAAACATCAGCATAATTACTAGGAATATCTCAATCCTTCGTATGAATTTAGTCGCTTGATTATTCCCCCTATATCAGATTATAATGATCCAGAACTTTGCTTAATCCACAATTCCTTTTTTAAATTTAAGAATTAATTATAAATAAATAAATAAGTACATAAGTCATATCTATAGCCATAAAAATAATCTGGACTATTCTTCCATCAAAAGTAAATTATTTGGGGTGCTGGAATCGAAAAACACAATTTAAGTTCATATGTTCAACTTCTATTTGTTGACGTAGTTAAATTATATCGTCATCAATTGAAATACCTAACATTTTAGCTTTAAGCATTAATTCATCATGTTCAGTTCTCATTCTCATATTCTTCATTTCCAAGAATTTAATGTATTCTATGGATTTGGCAAGTATTGTACCTTTATTCAACTTCCTTGCTGGTTCTAATCCCTCTAAATCATCAGCTTTTTCTGTAGAGTGATACAGTACGTCTCCTTCATATTCTTCATCTTCTTGCTTTACAGGTGAAGATATATTTACGGAATCTCTTTTTTTTTTAGCAGTAACTCTTAATGTCGGTACCGCATCTTGTAGGGCAGTGAATTTATCATTTATCTTGTTTCTATATCTCTGTTCTATTACATTATGTGCTGATTTCTGCCGGGGTCGTTCTTTTATTTGTCCACATATTTCACTGTTATTCATCGAATCGAGGTTCAGATCATTCTCTATTTTAGCTATAATAATTGAGTTTGTTGAAGGTGATAAAGGTGCATCTGCTTGCGATGAAGATCTTGGTAGCTTGAACTGTGTAGTTTCTCCTTCTGATATAGGAGAAAGAGGCAGTCCCCGTGCTAAATTATCTCTATATTTGCCTTCAATAACACTTTGATCCAAGCACGGGTTCATTTCTATCTCCCACCTCTTTTCGTTATTTCCAGATAAATTTAAGTAATTCATCTGATCTACTTCATTGTAGTTGTTGGATGCATTATTATTAGCGTTCATTTCTGCTAGATATTCCGTCCCGCTATAGGGAACGTTAGTACTGTGCTTCTCCTCAGGATCTGCATTGCTAGTCATTGCATTAGACATACTTATCCCAAAATCAAAATCTATTGGGAATGGCGATGAATTAGACTCAAGATTGCGCTCTTCCTCACTTGCATTTGCATCTCTTTTCACACCATTGTTACCACGCTCGAATAGGGACGATAAAAACGCATTGTAATCATTTGGTTTAAACGACATATCATTTAAGTTTCTGGAGTAGTTGTATGATGGGCTAATTGTCAGAAATTTGGAGGAAATAGAGTTCATATATTGGCCATCTACCACCTGTGCAGATCATACCATTTGTCGTATGACATCCAAAAAAATCACCTAGAATCCCCGGATAAACTTTCCGAGATGCATAAATTACCGGATTTAAGAACAAAAAAAATCCTCAGCTAAATTTCAAATACGATGAGATGCAAATCTGAATTATAGACTATCAAACATGTCTGACTTACATGATTTATGTAAATTTGAGAAGAGGCCAATAGACTCAAGTTATGTGGAGCAGTTAAGATATTACCTTAAAAATGGAATTCCTGCTACTTACACAGTGGAAGAAGCATATGCATACACTAACAATATCGAAGAAGAGCCAACTACTACTACTACGCCATTACATTTGATATGTACCCATTTACCAGCAAAATGTGAGAAATCGGAACTTGAAATTGTTGAGAAAATGGTGGAAATACTCCTTGAATATGGAGCAGGTTGGTGTTTCGTGGATATCAATAATGAAACTCCTGGTTGTATCTTAATCAGAAGAAACTTAACTGATAATAACATTTATGAACAAATAGTCCAAGCTGGTGTTAGGGCAGAATTACTTTTGAGAAAGATAAGTGAATCAGAGTTAGAAATTATTGAAGATACAGATGACCTTGATCACCAAGCTTTCGAAACATTGGCAGAAGAGACAATTCCTGATCTAGTTACAGAAAATGAAGAAAAAGATGATATAGAAGTCGAAGAAAATATTGAGAAGCCTCTGAAAGTACCTGAATCTGAAAAAATTTTAGGAGACAAAGATGACAAGAACGCTGAATTTGAGGACCCAGCAGGTAATCAAGACATTTACTTAAAGACAAAATTGGAATACGTAGATAATGCTCTTGTCACTAAAGATGGTAAAGATGGTGTCATGATGGCCTGGGAAACTGATCTTATGCAATTAGGATGCGATTCAATGTTTAAAGACGTGGATAAGAAAGAAGAGAAGGAGATCAACATACTAAATATTGGTTTTGGTATGGGAATCATTGATACGATGATTAACAGCAAAAACCCAACTAAACACTATATATGTGAAGCTCATCCAGATGTTATTGCCAAACTTCATCGCGATGGATGGTACGAAAAGCCTAATGTTGTTATTTTGGAGGGTACCTGGAAAGAACAACTTGACATTTTATTATCTAAGGGTAGTGTCTTCTTTGATGGTATCTATTATGATACATTCTCTGAAACTTATGAAGATATGCTTGAGTTATTTGAATATATCGTAGGTTTGTTAAAGGCTGATGGTGTTTTCTCCTTCTTCAATGGTTTAGGTGCTGATAGACAAGTGGTATATGAAGTCTACAAACAATTAGTTGAAATTGATTTAGCTAACTATGGATTACAGTGCACTTTTACTGAAATACCGGTTCCTGATGCTACTCTCAAGACCAAAAACATTGGCAATGACATTTCTTCTGATAAGAGTGTTTGGGATGGAATTAAAAGACCATACTGGACTTGTCCTGTATATTATCATCCCGAGGTCAGATTTATGAATATTTAAATAATTCTGTGTGGGGAGATAGTCATATGTAGGATATATATCGTATAATCCGAATAAGGCATTGATTAGCGCTTGTATCTTACCGCTTATACGGTTATTCGGCAATATAAATGCCAGGAAACGGCAAATGTAACACATAATATTTGTATTTTTAGTAGGTATAATGGTCGATCTTCCAGAATATATGAAAGCTGTGGTTTTCCATGGGCCATATGATATAAGAACCGAAAAAAGAAAAGTTCCAAGCATTCAGGAGCAAACTGATGCCATCATAAAAGTCAAATATTCAGGCTTGTGTGGAACTGATCTCCACAGTTATAGAAATCATATAAATGGTCCAGTTGGCCAGATCATTGGACATGAATTTTTAGGCACCATTGTGGACAAGGGTTCGGAAATTGATGATAAAGAGTTCAAGATCGGCGATGATGTCTTATGCACTTTTACGACTCAATGTGGATGTTGTTGGTATTGTGAAAATGGATATTCTGGGCAATGTGATAAGACCAATACTTTTGGGAAAATTGGTTTGGATGGGGGTCAAGCAGAATATGTGCGTGTGCCTTATGCCAATAGTACATTGATAAAAAAGCCTGTATCTTTATCGTCAGTTGATGATTCAGTCTACGTTCTTATGTCCGATATTTTTATTACGGGATATTATGGAGTTAAAAAGATTTTAAACTTTTTAAATCAAGAACCAAATGGTAAAGTTAAAGATCTTCTGGTGGTCAGTATATTACAGATCGGCCTTGGACCTGTAGGACTTTGCGGGCTCCATGTAATGAAACATTTAGGATTTAAAAAGATAGTTTGTGTCGATAATGTTCCTTCACGTTTAGAAGAAGCTAAGAAAATTGGTGCGTATAAGGTCTATAATTATGACACTGATTCTAATATGAAAGAAATAATTGCAGAAGTTACAAATGGTGTTGGATTTGATGCTGTTCTTGAAGCAGTTGGTGCATCATCCGCATTAAAATCATCATATGAGTCAGTTCGTAGGAATGGATATATATCAAGTCTTGGAATGGGTCACGAACCACTTCCATTCAATGGCTTGGAATGCTATTTAAAAAATATTAATATTTCATTTGGAAGATGCCATGCATGGTCATTATTCCCCGAAGCCCTTGAGATTTTTGAGGAAATAAAGTCTGACTTTGAAAACTTCATCGATTATAAAACTGATTTGGATTCTGCAAAGCATGCATTCGAAATTTTTGATGCCCATAAAGTAAATAAAGTTGTATTTGATCTAACTTAGATGAAAAGTCTATACTTTTTTATAACAAAAAAATACCCTTTAAGCTGCAAAGCGTGCGTTCCAACTTTTGATGTGTAAGTAAATAAACGATGAATTAAGTTAAAAGTAAGACAAGTTAAAAACGAAATAAAAAAGAATGGACGAGTCCGGAGTCGAACCGGAGACCTTTCGCATGCTAAGCGAACGCGCTACCAACTACGCCACACGCCCTTATAGGAAGTGGTCCCTAGCAGGATCGAACTGCTGATCTTGGCGTTATTAGCACCACGCCTTAACCAA
>JAKVQU010000033.1:0-103867 GCA_030462985.1 Schwanniomyces sp. yHRVM31
TAATGTCGTTTTATAGGTCATGTGTTATCCCCGGATATCATATCCTAAGCTGGAATACCAACATTATATAATATACATCGGAAAAACCTGATCTACCCGGAGAATATCGAAATTAGATTTCTCTTCATACCCAAGTAACTTCATTGGAGACATTCATATTACCCTCGTTTGTAATTATACATCTATCAATATACGATTATACAAGCAGGGTTAGCAGAAGATGTCCCTGTATTCTTGCAAAGCTTTAACAAAGGAAAACAAGACGGCTGCGAAACTCAATTCACTCAACTTAATCCTTAAAAACCAATAAATTATGGAAGTTTCACTCATTACAAAAATATTGCATACTTCTAACATCTCTTTTATTGCTGTTGTTATATACTCTGTTGGCTATTGTATAAAACAAACGTTATAAAGCTAATTATATAGCACTAAAAAAAGTAGAAGAAATCATTTCGCCAGTAGAGCCAGCAAAACTATTATTTACAAATAATGAGAGACCTGGAATCTTATGGTTTAGCTTTATCTATTCTAACAATTCGTCTAGTAATTCTTATTAGCTCAGTATACCCCATTCTTCTTTTGAAATGGTAATTAATTCCCGGAGCAGTTTTGTGTCGTGCACCAATCAGAGTGCTCGGACAGCAGTGAAGCACTGTTAAAAATTATCATTTAAACCTAAAGGATTACTGTTGAAGGAAGACATCTGGATAAGTAATTAGATTGATTAATATCCATTTATATCATAAAAATGTTAAGAAACTCATTGAAACCATTGAAGAAGTCTGTCAATTTTCAATTTGTCAGATTCAACTCCACTCACAACTATGATGTTGTAGTTATTGGAGGTGGCCCAGGTGGATACGTCGGTGCCATTCGCGCTGCTCAATTAGGTTTGAAAACTGCCTGTGTTGAAAAGAGAGGTTCTTTAGGTGGTACCTGTCTTAATGTTGGTTGTATCCCATCTAAGTCATTATTGAACAACTCTCACTTATTCCATCAAATCCAACATGATTCCAAAGACAGAGGTATTGAAATTGATGGTGAAGTCAAGGTTAACTTTTCTAAGTTGATAGCTGCTAAGGATAAGTCTGTCAAGGCCTTAACTGGTGGTATTGAAATGTTATTTAAAAAGAACAAGGTTACCTACTTGAAAGGTGCTGGTTCATTTGTTGATGAAAACACCATTAACGTTAAGCCAATTGACGGTGCCGAAGATTACCAAGTCAAAGCAGAAAACTTTATTATTGCCACAGGTTCTGAACCAACTCCATTCCCAGGTATTCAAATTGACGAGGAAAGAATTGTTTCTTCCACTGGTATCTTATCCTTGAAGGAAATTCCTAAGAGATTATCCATTATTGGTGGTGGTATTATTGGTTTAGAAATGGCTTCTGTCTACTCCAGACTTGGTTCTGAAGTCAGTGTTATCGAATTCCAAGATGCTATTGGTGCTGGTATGGATGCTGAAGTTGCTAAGCAAACACAAAAGATCTTAGCTAAGCAAGGTTTGAAATTCAAGTTGGGTACTAAGGTTACCAAGGGTGAAAGAGATGGTGATGTTGTCAAAATTGAAGTTGAAGATGTCAAATCTGGTAAGAAGGAAGATTTAGAAGCCGATGTCTTATTAGTTGCTATTGGTAGAAGACCATACACCGAAGGTTTAAACTTTGAATCTATCGGTTTAGAAGCTGACAACAGAGGTAGATTAGTCATTGATTCTGAATTCAGATCTAAGCACCCACACATTAGAGTCATCGGTGATGTTACCTTTGGTCCTATGTTAGCCCACAAGGCTGAAGAAGAAGGTATTGCTGCTGCTGAATACATCAAAGAGGGCCACGGTCACGTTAACTACGGTAACATTCCATCTGTCATGTACTCCCACCCAGAAGTCGCTTGGGTCGGTGCTAACGAACAAGAATTAAAGGCTGAAGGTATTAAATACAAGGTTGGTAAGTTCCCATTCATTGCTAACTCTAGAGCTAAGACCAACCAAGATACTGATGGTTTCGTTAAATTCATTGCTGATGCTGAAACTCACCGTGTCTTAGGTGTCCACATTATTGGTCCAAATGCTGGTGAAATGATAGCTGAAGCCGGTTTAGCCTTAGAATATGGTGCTTCTACTGAAGACATTGCCAGAACCTGTCATGCCCACCCAACCTTATCTGAAGCCTTCAAGGAAGCAGCTTTAGGTACTTTCGGTCAAACCATCAACTTTTAAGCATAGCGTTAGAGTATACTAAAAATTTTTATGCTTTTCTAGTCTTATTAACATGTATAAGATCCATTTAATTTATCAGAGTCTGTAAGCCATTTTGCTAGTGATTAGTTTAATATGTATAAAATGTCGTAGATGTGAATTGTTATGTCGCGACATATGTAAGTCTTTTTTTTTTGATGAAATTTTCAACAAGGTTTATTGAAGTAGACGATATATTAGAAGAGTTGTAGAATGCCAGCTTTACAAAAGGTTCATGTAAATGTTGCCCGTCACGTCAAGCTGATGGATAAGAACTTGACAGCCAATTTAATTCGTCATGATTACATCGTTACTGGTAGAGCCAAAGCCAAAAGAGCACAATCAAAAATCGAAAGATTCTTATCCAAAACATTGAGAGAAAACAAAGAAATGGAGGGAAAGGAACTTGGCGAAAGAATTAAAGCAAATAAAGGTTTGAACTACTTACAGCCTCCTGATAAACGTGAAGTTGGAACCAAAATACTCAGCGAATTAGCAGAAAGATACCAAGATAGAACTCATGGATTTACTCGTATAATTAAATTAGAACCAAGATTAGGAGAAGACAAAGCGCCTATGTCTGTGTTGGAATTAGTTGACTCAGCATACGAAATAAGATTTTGGTTCACTGCCAAAATCGTTGCCAGATTACAACTTCAAGGCTTAGAAATCGACGATTTAACCCAGCATACAGTAAATAAACTCACAAAATTCCGTCCAGATGGTGTACAAAAGTTCCAAGAGGCCGTTGAGACTGCCAAAATAGAATTTTTCAAATATGACCCAGAATCTGGCGAAGTAAAAGATGAAGAAATCAAAAGGAACTTGAAGAATCTTCCAAGAAACCTAGAATTTCATGGTGGTTCTCTTTCAGGTAAATTATTGTTGTCTAAGAAATTTGATACTACTCCAAGACCAAAGAAAGAAGAAAATGTTGAATTACCAAAATCCCCATATTTATCATAGATTTATTCTGTAAATAATGTATATAGCCGAATGATAGTCAATATTTCAATCGATACATTGAGTGGCTCCTTCTATCTTAATTCTTCATCAATTTGGAGATTATATGCAATCTCTCTATCTTTATCAGATTGTTTAAAACATACTAATTAATTTGCGCGTACAAATAGATTTATTTAATGGATTAGTGATAATGTTTCTGGGCAAATTTAAACCTGAAGGAAAGGTAGCTTTGTTAGTTGGCGCATCACAGGGTGTGGGCGCAGATTTGGCTATGAAGCTATATCAACGCGATTGTTCTGTTATCTTAGTGGCAAGAACAGAATCAAAATTGAAAAGTCAACTTGAAAGGATAGAAAAGACTATAGGAAAGAAAGAAAATGCAGAATTGAGTTATATTACTTCTGATGCTTCTCTGTATGAACAAACAAAGGAATTGTGGCGTAAAATAACTGTTGAAAGAAAGCTAGACCCCGATTTTATCTTTTGCTGTGCTGGATCATCTATACCAAAATTATTTAATGATTTGTCAGAGAGTGAGTTAGAAAGCGGTATATCTATCAATTATAATACAGCATTGAATACTGTTCATGCTGGCTTCAAACAAATACTAGCTTTGAACATCAACAAAGACCCTACTACATTTAAGAAGAGACATATTATTTTCTTTTCTTCAGTTGTCAGTTTTTTTCCGTTCATAGGCTACGGTCAATACGCTCCTATGAAGGCGGCCTTACAATCATTATCTTTAATTTTACGTCAAGAGCTTAGCCCTTACAATTACCGAGTTTCGTGTATTTTCCCTGGGAACTTTGCAAGTGAAGGTTTTGAAGAAGAACAAAAGAGTAAGCCGGAAATAACTAAGAAAATAGAGGGACCAAGTTACCCAATTCCGAGTACTGAATGTGCGGACTTAATACTTAATAAGCTCGATAGAGGATATGATACTGTTACCACTGACTGGATAGGATGGTTATTAGGCTGTTCAGTTTTGGGTACTTTACCTAGAGAGTTAGGATTCCTTCAAATATTCGTCAGTTTCATTTTCCTGATCATCAGCCCTATTGCAAGTTGGGTTATTAATCGTGATATTTCAAAATATTTCCTGAAGAATTACTCCAACCGTGATAAAAATGATGAATTTGAAATTATTGATTCTCAAAAGAAAACTAATTAATTACGTTCTCTAATTTTCAGAATATATATATTAATCATATATATTGATTATTTAATGTAGTTATTTCTTTTCGTTGAAAGAATTGGCAATTTTATCTGTAAGTTCATGAATCTTTTTATCAGTATTCAATCCCCATTGGTACCAGTTTATAGAATATACCCAGTTAGCAAATCTAATAAGTTCTTCATTCCAGATATCCTTACATGTTTCAACGGTACTCACACGCTTAACAACATTTGAACTCTTGTCAAATGGCACAACTTCTTGAGACTTGTCATTATCAGTAAGTATTCTATTATTGATAATATGGTTTGAGGTTCTTAACAGATTAGACACAAATATCTTATTTTTTTCAAAATATTCCTTTGTGTAGTATGTTAACGAGGAGGTTAACAACACACCTCCAAGAAATCCATGTATTCTTCCTCCCATAATATGCTATAGACTAATGCTTTATTGAATGATTAACAGTACTAAATATTTCAGCACTCTTTACGAAATGTCGTGCATATCCAATGATATTGCGACGAATGTCTCCAATTAGAACCGTGAATAGGTTTTATAGTGATTACATCGAAGTACTATTATTTGTTTATTTAATTCTTATAGATATATATGTACAGGTTTAGTGAATGTATTTCATAGAATGCTTAAGATACTCAACTATAAATAGGGCCTAGTTGGAGGCATCAGAAGCTTCATTTTCGGCAATTAACTGCGAAAAGGCATTTCTTAAGAATGGGAACACATCGATCTTGTCAAGCTTAATAGAATTACCACTTTCTCTTAAACTCTTTACTTCTTCAACAGCTTCTTCAACGTCACGGATGAGGAATGGCAATTCTTCAACAACACCATTTAATGGGAGTTCGAAATCTTCCTGGTTTCTATTCAAGTACCTGTTTATCTTCAAGCTAGCTACGTAAGAAATTCCATTGACTAATTTTTCATTAATGTCTTCCTTTAAGTTGTAATCATCCAATTGTGGTTGAATACCAAATAAGGCGTATTGCAATCTTATCAATCTTTCATTGTACGATCCAATTTCACTATCTTCACAAGCAATATATCTTTGCTCAAAGTCAGCGAGGAATTCTTGTTGTTCCTTTGTGAACAACTGCACTCTTTCATAAGCAACCTGTCTTTCTAACAAAACTTGCTTAATTCTCTTTTGGGTTAAAACTAACTTTTCATCAATTTCATCATGTCTTTGGGTGGATCTGTCGTTAAATGATTCAGCTAATCTAACTTCTCTAGCTAAAATATTACGTTCTTTCAAAGTCAAGTACCATAACTTGTGCAAATCTTCAAATGACTTTCTACGTAACTCTGGGGCAGTCCATGGACGAGATTGAACCTCTAATTCAGCACCATCGCGGAAACATGTTTCAGCCTTGTTACCATCAGGGAAGAAAGCCCATAATGGGTGATCTGGAGAAACATCGAAATTTTTATGGGTTGGTACAATAGGTTCTCTTAACTTTATAGACCTAAGATCAGTAAACTTTAAAGGTTTAGATCTAACTAAATGAGCTCTGGCCCCCAGAAAGAATCTCTTTGGAACTAGTAAACTCATCTTTTATTTTTCTATATTTTTATCCATATCTACATTGTAGAACATCTTGAAGTTCTTGAAAAATTTTGGTTTGAGCGACATTCACGACATTTTGTTGATGTCGCTCACAAAATCCATTTTTAAACCTTCAACATGAGGTTTAACATATGGAAGTAGAGAGCATAAATTAGAAAATAAGATGTCTACACTTGATTTAATTCGTTTCCAGTTAGATGAAAGAGTTCTAGTTAAATTGAGAGGAGCACGTGAAATGAAGGGAAAGCTTCAAGGTTATGATTCTCATTGTAACTTAGTGTTAAGTGATGCTGAAGAATCTATATACTCCGATGGTGAAGAAGCACCAATAACTAAGAAGACAGAAATGGTATTTGTTAGAGGTGACTCGGTGATATTGATAAGTCCAATAGATGAATAGGTGGTAGCTAGAAATTGGAGATGTTCTCACCAAAGAATCAGGGATTTTTAATGAACTTTGAAAATCGTGCCATATAAGTAGCATCAAGGCATTGTACAATATTAATCATATTTAAGTATCTATTTTTTATTATACATCAACTCTATATAAAAAATATTAAAGATATTATTCTTCCATTTCTTCATCGGAAAGATTAGCAGTAACCTCCTCAATGCTTTTCAACGTTTCCTTGATAACTTGTAGCTTCTTGGCATTAATACTCCATCTTTCTTTGGCTTCTGCCCCGTTATCTAAGAGGTCTCTGATGTTGGTCAATAAGCCATCTATCATATTATCATATTCTTGAATGGTAGTCGAGGCGCCAGCACCATGAATGGAGGACTTCGATATGTCATATACATATTTGCTAGAATCTATGGTTTGGAATGTTCTGCTGTTTTCTAATTGGTCTTCTAAAGAACGAATGATGTTAACATGCTGGCTGATAGTTTCGTTTGTATCATCACTTACAGGAGAAGGCGATAGATTGATATTGCTAAATAATTCTTTCAACTCTTCAGTAGTGAATACTAAATTACTGAAATTGATCTGTTTCAGCGTTTCTTTTCCTTCATTTTTCAAATATCCCTCAATAAGTGATTTATTTATGCGTTTTCCACTTCTAGGGTTTAAATTGATATCAAAGCTTTTAATTATCGACTTCATGTCATCAAGCAATGGCTTCTGTACATTTTTTAAATTGTTTATTTCCTTAATTAGAAATTCTTTTTTGTTTGCAAAATGATCGTATTCTATATTAAGTTTATCAAGACGGAAGGTTGATTTGTATTTTTTTGCTTCAAGTATATTACTAACATTTTTCAAGTAAATGCTATACGTATTGCTTGTTAAATCAATTTCATAATCTAACTTCTTTGCCTTGATAATGCTTTCCTCTGATAATTTACCATCATTCCGAATTTCCAATAAAGTTTGAGT
This sequence comes from Schwanniomyces sp. yHRVM31, assembly GCA_030462985.1. Taxonomy (NCBI): domain Eukaryota; kingdom Fungi; phylum Ascomycota; class Pichiomycetes; order Serinales; family Debaryomycetaceae; genus Schwanniomyces; species Schwanniomyces sp. yHRVM31. The sequence goes on from JAKVQU010000033.1 coordinate 7,355, forward strand.
ACTAAGCTCGTAGATTTCGTTTCTTAGATTTAAATATTGGGATGAAAATTTATCATAGAATTTAATATAGCTAGCTATTGACTGATCTATTAGATCTTGCTGCTTATTTGTTATTAATGACATGGTAGGTCATATATAACCTTATATTTCAATTCTAAATATAATAATATTTTTATGAAATTTTACAACCTGTATATAAAATGAATCAGATTGACTGGATCTACAAGTGATTATTGATTTGCTCCAATAGCCCAACCTAAACCAGAAACAAAGAGATTTGATAATTTCTCGCTAGCACGATTTGTAGAATGTGTAGAATCGCTGATTATATCCGATAAATTAGAATTATCATCAACTTTATCTGAAAAGTTATTCTTTAATTTGTCTTTTACTTCCTCAGATGTCTTCTTAAAATACTCTTGTATTTGCAGGTCAACAGTTTCCCATTGTCCTAAAAGTATCCTACTATTATCATTTAAAGAGTCCAATGGTAAACCAATTGTTAAGGTAAGTATTTCCCTTTGTTTAAATAATACGTCTAATTTATCAATAGAAGAATCATAAGACTCCTCGAACCAATTAGGTGAGACGAACTTTCCTACTTGATAAAAAGTTAACCAAAAAGAACTCAAATTCTTGTTACCAGAATTTCCATAGTATTCAAATAATTCCTTGGACTTCTTGTATGCAAAAGCGAAATTATTATCTATTAATGCAGACTCAATGCAAAGTGATTTCAATTTATCAAAATAAAGATTCGGAGAACTAGAATTCAAATTATCACCATTGATATAAAGTAATAAATCATTTAGAATTTTGTATAATTTCTCAAATGCGATATAAGATTTAGGATTCTGTTCTAATATCAAAGAAATTAAATTCAAAGGAGAACTTAAATTATCCAATTGCTCCCTATCAGTGGAAATTGATTCAATTTTATTTAGAACCTGCTTGGGAGTACATGGTGTATTCTTCTCAATGACTAGTTTAAAGTTTTTCATGTTTGATAATGCCTTTAATAAATGCTTGATTTCAATTATTCTCTCCTTATTTTCCTCTGTAAGGTCATTACGAATTGAAATTCGATCAAATAATTTGATGCAGAGACTTGCCTCACGGAGTTTGCCTAAATTTTCATTTAAATTACTAGCTTGATTAAATGAAGTCCAAAACTTAAATTCAGTAATTTTATAAAATTCGTTAGTTTCTAAACTTATCTTTTTCAGATCAATTAACTCTATAACAACTTCAAATAAGCCAAACATCAAGAATCTTTCAATAATAAGCTTGCTAATGCTCTCATCAAATCCTTGAGAAGTAAAAGTCTCAATAAAAATATTAACACTTGAAAGCAATTGTCTCCAATTGTTTTCATCAAGATTACTTAAAATTTTGGAAACTTCTGCTTTCTTTACGTCATTATCTTCGATGTACTTATAGTTAAGATAATCGGAAACAGTTAGTTTATTAATTGGATGAAGCTTTTCGCACGTATCAATCAAATTTGTAAAATAGCTTACTGTAGAATTATTCGGTTCAAATAAAATAGTCAACGGATTCATCTTCTCGTTGATGAACTGATCAAGGCTTTCATACTGCTCGATTTTATGTATTTCAATGTTGTTACTTTCTAAGTTTCCTTCAACATTTTTAGAAATAATGTTCAACGTATCTTTGATCTTACGATATATCTTCATTATTTCAATGGAGTTTAGCTTGTCAAGATTATCATAAAAGATAGTAAAATAATAACATGACCCCAAGTAATATTTTATCAAAAGCTTATATGATTCAAACTTTATACTTGCATCAGTAACTATAGATTGAAAACATTGATACCAAATGTCATATTTATTAGGTGACGTTGACCCAAATTCGAAGAGCCACCTTAGTAATGGAGTGAAATTATTCCCATTTTGTTTCACTAAGGGTATAATTACATTAGTTATCCAAGATTCTACCAATAACTTAGGACCACCCCGTGCATGTTCCAAAGGGTAAATGAGTTTGTCGAATTTCTCTTCATAAGGTAAATTTTCAAGCTCATCAAATGTAGTAAAATTATCTACTAAACTACCAAAATTATCCCAGTAGAAAACAAATGGTGAGACATGGCCACTGAACCATTTTTGAAACAAACGAAATTCACTTAATCCGTTGAAAAGAGGGTACATAATCTTCAAGTCATTGTTATACCTTGATAGCTGAATCGTTTTAGATTTGACAAATAAAAAATTTAATTCTTCCCCAACAGAGATGTCTTCACTTACAAACCCTAATTTTTTTCCCAATATTTTGGTTTGTAATAAGATACCATCAGCAGTAGTAAATATAGCATGCTCATTTCTAATCTCTGGATCATATTTAATTTGCATGTCACTGATAAACTCTTCAACACTAACATTATGCGAATTTTCTAATTCAACTAATCCTTGAATGGTCACTGCAAGTTTCTGGATATTGCCAATGGAAATAGAATTTGGGGTAGTATATAATAACAAGAGACTCAATATATTATGTACTTTACAGTAAGTCATTTCCGATTGCTTAATTATTGATCTCAATTTCCTGAATTGAGTGTCAAGAATTTCAAAATCTTCACCAGCAACTATCAACTTTAAGATACATAGGTATAGCTTGGCATCAAGAATCAATATGGAGTCGTTTTGTTCCATCTTTGTCTTCTAGTATAGTAGTAGTGTTAAAAAAACAAGTTTTAAACTGCGCGTAGACTTCATAAAATTAAAAATTAAATAATAGGTATAATATACATAATCACAATAATAGATGAAATAAAAAACCTAGAATTGGTTTAATATAAAAGAAGTAGACGATTAAACTTAGAAAGATTTTTATGCATTGCAGAAAACAAACGGTATTATATTCTTTCTGCAAACGCTGGATTCATTCTAGGCATCAAACTTCAATCAAAAACCGCCAATACATACCTACGATAGATCACCACAAGCAATATAAGTCTCTAATAAATGAGATAATGTGCGAAAGAATAGAGAGAAACCCAGCAAATTTAGCGATACTTGAGTCGATAGATTTTGATGATTCTTTTGAATCCCTGATAAATGAATCCCCTAAAGGCAATGGAGCAAAAGTAAACTTGAAAGACTTAGATGAAATTTGCTTTGATTCATTTGAGTCTGATGATGAAATATTAAATGATAATGAGTCGGAGTTAAAAGAATTTCAAAGGTTATTGACTTCAACACCTAGCAAATTTACAAAACAAATAAGTGAGACGGTTTTACGGCCTAGCCAGATCATTAATAAAAGAGTTGCAACATCACCTATAAAATGCACTATTTCAAGTAATTTAAAGAAGCCATTATTAGACAAGGATCTTGTTGAATTGCAAGATGCTGAAAACAACAATTCTGAAGAGGGATTGGTTGTAGAAAAACTTACCCAAGAGTTTGAAGAGAAAATATTAGATAATTATAGAATACCTTCTTCGAAAAAATCGCCTTCCAAGGAAAATTTTATGAAGCCTAGGATATCCAGTCGTAATTTTTCAACAACAACCAATAGCAAAGCAAAAAATGAAAACCCACAATACTACTCGATTCAACTATCTACACAAAAGCCAATGAAAAGTACTTCTGAAATAGACTTTCAGACCTCTTCATCTTTAATTAAAAATGTTAAGCCTTTAATACTATCAAATGAACAGGAAAGAGTCCTCAAGTTGGCAATGAGAGGAGTGTCGCTATTTTATACCGGTTCTGCAGGTACTGGTAAGTCGGTCCTATTAAAGGCTATCATTAAATCTCTAAGAGCAAAATATAAGTCAGGTGAAGTGGCTGTAACTGCTTCGACGGGTCTTGCTGCGTGTAATATTGGAGGAAACACGTTGCATAGCTTCTCCGGAGCAGGTTTAGCCCATGGTGAAGTATCACAGTTAATAAAGAAAATTCGTAAAAATAAGAAAGCAATACAGAGATGGAATGAAGTTAAAGTGTTAGTTATTGACGAGATATCTATGATAGATGGCCATTTTTTTAATAAATTAAATGAAATTGCAAAAATAATACGAAAAAGTAAGATTGCATTTGGCGGTATTCAGCTTATTGTTTGTGGAGATTTTTACCAGCTACCACCTGTTGTTAAGAAAACTGCACCGGATGGAACAGAAATAGAGAATCCAATGGATCCTATGTTTGCATTTGAAAGTGGTGCCTGGAAAGAATCGATATCATCAACTATTATTTTAAAAGAAGTTTTCAGACAGAAGGGTGATCAAAAATTCATTAACATGTTAAATGAATTGAGGGATGGGAGAGTTTCCTCAGAGACTGAAATCGAATTTGAAAGGCTTTCACGTGTTATTCCTGGTACTAATGGCATAGTACCTGCAGAGTTATTTGCAACCCGTAAAGAAGTTGATAGATCCAACAATATGAGATTAAGTAGAATACAAGGTGAAGCACAACTATTTACCGCAGTTGATGCAGGCTCTCTTCCTAATCCTCAAAAGCAAAATTTGTTGGCCAACTTTTTAGCTCCTCAACAACTCTTTTTAAAGAAACATGCCCAAGTTATGTGCATCAAGAATTTTGATGAAACTTTAGTAAATGGATCGTTGGGCCAAGTTGTGGACTTTTTAGATAGAGATACATATATGAAGTTTAACCCAGATAACGTGGAGTCAAACTCTGTCGCTGGAAGTGGTAATGATAGTGACAAGGATTTCGAGTTAGAATCAGATTTTGTATTTGATAAGGTGAAAAAAAAGAAAAAGAAGACTAGGACGGAGGCAGAAAATGATAAAAGAAAAGAGCAACTAGCTAAAGAATTTGAATGTAATTCTAATGGTAGAATGTATCCATTAGTGCGATTCCTATTACCTGATGGCGTTAATACTAGAACTTTATTAGTGGAGCCAGAGCAATGGACTGTTGAAGATGAACACCAAAAAGTGCTACTATCAAGAATACAATTGCCTTTGATTTTGGCTTGGTCTTTATCAATTCACAAATCTCAAGGACAAACCCTTCCAAAGGTTAAAGTTGACTTGCGGAACGTGTTTGAGACGGGTCAATCATATGTTGCTTTATCAAGAGCTGTTTCAAGAAGCGGGTTACAAGTATTGAATTTCGATAAATATAAAGTAAAGGCACACCCAAAAGTGATCAGATTTTATGAAACATTAACATCAGCTGACGAAATATCTCATGATATTAGATCGATAATCAACTTCAAACAGGATGAGGATAAAAGTGAACTCAAAATTTAATATTAATATTCTTCGGGCCGATATGGATAGGGTTATTAGGATTATTAGGATTTATACAGGATATATAGTACAATATTTACATTTTTTTACGGTTCTCTATTTTCAATTGATTAAAGTACAGTTCATCACAACCAAAAGATATCAGCTTGTTATGTTCAGGGAAATTGCTTAAAGTAGTTATTTCACTTCCTTCCCAGATCTCATTATACAATAATATTTGACTCAATCTTTGATAGTCAAAACTCGTAGACCAGTTGTCAGTATTATTCATCACAAAAGTTAAATATTTTGGATTGTAATTAGAAGAGCTCATTAATTTAGAAACATAGAAGTATAATAAATCAGAGCTGGCTAATTCTATACTAGAAATAACCTTCGGATCTTCTAAAATATTTGGATTAGATGAAGAAAAAGCCAATTGGTCAATTAAAGAATCAATTCCAATAATTATAATGTTTTTACAATTTAGAGGACTTTGACCAATTAATTGCTCTGCATTCATAATTAAATTCATTCGTTTTTCGGTTTCCTTAAGAGTTTCATGAGGCATCAACTTTTCCAAATTTCCTGTATTCTCATTAGAATTCATGTATGAAAACGTATCTAACGAATCAGATTTATTCAATTCTCTGCATACTCTTTTTTTATTAATATATGGGGGTACAATAATAATGCAAGGTGATGTGTTTAGAGGAAATTCAGATCTGAAGTTTTCCAAAGTTTCCTTTATTAGCCTGGACATATTTTTATTAGGTGATTTCATCCGAGATATTTTTTTTATTCTAAATTTTAAATAGTCTTTCATTGAATTGATGAGGTTATGTCTTGAAGCATTTATGTCATTTTCCAATATTTTCAAAACTTCTAATTTAGAAGGTTGCGGAAATGTGATACCTTTAATTTCTAAATTATTTTTTTTATTGTTATTAATTTCTAAGAACCTCAAATTAACCTTCTTGAAATCGCACTCTTCTCTTTCGCTAATCATTTTGTTGTTTCTTAGGTTGAAACTACCTACACTTAGAAGCTTACGGTCTTGTTTTCTAAATTTTCTTTTCGAGTCATCAAACCTTATTATTCGTTCAACCAGTCTAGTTAATAAATCCGAATTACTACTATTTTCTTTTTCTTCTAAATACTGATTAAACATTTCATTGAGCATTTTGGAATTGATATTTGGCATTTGCTTATTCTTAAGTAATGCTGATGAAGCATTGGAGCAATACCTTTGCACGTCCCAAGCATACTGATGTGCATTAGTGCTAATGAAACAATACTGAACTGGTTTATATAATACCTTACGTTTGTGCTTAATCAATTTTTTGATCAACGATAAATCAACACTGTCGACATTCGACTCTCTATCTAACACATCAGATACAGTTGATACTGAGAGATCATCTCTTTCTAACACAAACTCAGCATGGTTGAACTTGTTAGTTAAATTGTTGTTCTTCTTATGGATGTATTCAATGGTTTTTAATCTTTTTTCTAAATCATTGATAAAAGAATCTATTTGAATTGTTTGTAACTGTTTAATAGTCTTTTCAAGGTAGCTTATCGATTTTCCCTTTTTACCCTGCTTTAAAAAATTATTACTATTTGAGAATCCAGAAGATGTCATATGAAATTCTATTTCGTCAACTGCAAAAAACCTGAGTTCATTCAAATATTCTTTTTTAATTAGATACATACTTCTATCGTCATTCATGATGTCAAAGAGCCTATTTGGAGTAGTGATTAAAATATGTGGCGCATTTGTCGTTTCTTCGGGTCCCGATCGTATTATTTCTGAACTTTTATCACTATAAATGACTTCAACAACTAATGGTCTTCTTGTTACAGTAAATTCGTCGCTATCTTCATGTTTTATAATCTCATGAGGACAGCATAACGATGGTATATCTTTTGTTAATTGTACTGCGTAGTTTTTGTATTTCTTTAATAATCCATCAGATGGTGCTAAAATTATGCTGTCGACAGTTGGTTTCTTTTTCAAAATACCGAAATTAGGCACCCTAGACAAGGAATAGTTTAGCGCATATAATATAGTAGATAAGGATTTACCTGATTGTGCAGAACCTTTTAATAATATACTATAATCAGAGTTCAATATACTCAAAAGGTTTCGTTGATCTTCCGTTGGTGGTACATTGAAATCAGGAATATTTCTATCGTCTACTTTAAATATTTCGTTTAATCTCTTCTGAAGAAATGGCAAAACGCCAACTGTTGTGAAATCAGCTTTTTCATTCGTCGGGTCATATTTTAATATTGTTTGATTAAATTTTGCAGTGCTTGTTGTTATATTTCGAAAGTTATCATAACCATTGTAAAGTTTTAAAATACTGCGATTATAAAGTGATGTCTTATATAACCTCAAAGCAGTAGATTGTATCATAGCCTTTGATCTTGAAAATGAAGACTAACAATAAAAAAGAATCAAATATTTATTCTTTTAGTTCTATACAGGAAGTGGTTTAAAAAATGTCTATATAGAATTTCTCCTTTGTAATTGTTTCATATTTTTTGTTTTGTTTAATCTAAGATTATCTTCCATACCAGCTATCTTTGGAATAGTTCCATTCTGGCGCCAATTAGATATTAGATTGTCAGCATAGTGCATGCCCACATGGAAGATCTCATCAAATTTTGCAAAATCTAATGTCGCAAAATTATCTATCGGTGGACGAAGATAAATCATACCTGGTATTCTCTTTGCTCTCTCTAATGCATTAACACTGGCAACATAAGCTAATCTCATTTGGATATCAGTCATACTAGGTACATTTGGGTGTTTCGAAAAAGGATTCCATCTATTGAAAAGAACCCAAAATCCTGATAACGTATCTCCATAATTCATTGGGGTTCTATCATCAGCAGATCCCACGTCTACCGCTATTATATACTTGGCACCTTTGTTTTTCATCTCTAACACAGGTAAATTATCGAGGTATCCACCATCGAGAAGCATGCATCCATTATAGGATATTGGAGGTAATAGACCAGCTAAGGACATTGATGCACGAATAAATCTCCACAGGTAGCCAGTTTCGTGGATATCCATAGTAGAATTTGTAATATTAGTTGAATTGCAAAAATATTTTATCCAAAAGTCTTCGATTTCACTGTCTCCAAAAGCTTTCCAAATACCTCTATTAAACTCATATCCTGTAATGTAAGACGTAACAGGATATGTCAAATCTAAAACAGATCTCCATAATGATGATATTCTCTTAGAGAACTTCTTTGCCTTTCCATAAATCGAAACCGTATTGTAATCTTTAGCATAAAGTCCACCAATAAAAGAACCAATAGAAGTACCCCCTACAAGGTCTACTGGTATACCATTTTTCTCTAGAGCCATAACAACACCTAAATGAGATATTCCTCTAGAACCACCTCCTCCTAATACTAGCCCAACTGCTTCATTTGAGAGGATTCTAGCAAGCCTCAAAAAATCATTTTTGTGAGATTGAACCGGAATATACTTCGTTTTCTTTATGTAACGATCATTAAGCATTGAAAATCTTAGTATAGCTTTGGATTTAACACTCTCAAACTTGAGCTTAATATTTGGGTTGGTATTTCTAGAGATCTTTGCAGCTAAATCACTTATCAATGTCGGTGTCCTTCTAGTAGCTCTATCACGATGTTCTCTATATAATTCCATTTGTAAATGCTGGTGGCCATGAACCCAATGTCTGTGCTTTAACCATACACTAGTAGACCCAGGTTCAACATACTTATCAGAATGAATCAAACATAATTCTGTTCTAGCAGTAGTTTTCTGTTGTATTAATAATCTCTCATAATCTCCAATATCTCTGGCAGTAGCTTTATCGTCGGAGTCTGCTAATAACAAAATACAATCACCCTGGGAAATACAAGTCGTTGTCCAATTTGACTTCAACTGTGTGTCACAAACATATACTATTGTCTCATATTCTTCCTCTAAGTATGCAAAGTATCCTGAAAGTTTTAGATGTGCTAATCTATCGTTAAACGCATGACGCCCCAAATGAGTTAAAGTTGAAGCCTGGTCAAGTGCTATAACGTTACGCCCAATTGACCTCAAAGCTGAGACTAATCTATCTGCAAATTCCCTCACTGGTAAGCCAGAAACAGTTGGTAAAATGGTAATTGTTTTATAATCATTTGATATTTTTGGCCGTGAAGAAGAAATAACCATATTTGAGGAGCTATCTATCTTATTTTCCTTGCTTATAACTTTACTTGCAACTATTCGAGATACTTTGACCATTATAGAAGGACTCTGTAATGATAATATCTCAAAAAGTGTTCTAGGTATTCTAGCAGTTTCTGAATCCCGAACAGCTACTAATGAATCTGTTCTTCTGGAAGCAGTAAGAACTTCAACTTCTCCAATTGATTCACCATGGCCATATTCACCTAGTATCTCATATTGTCTATCTTCATTCTTTCTATTTTCAGCAGGAATAGCTTGGCTATCCGCATTGTTATCAGAATTACTTTCTTCGTCAATTTCTTTGTATTGTATTTTACGGAATCTGCCACTTAATACAATATGAAATCCATTTGCTAGATCTCCTTGGTTGCAAAGAACATTTCCCGCAGGTATGTGACACCATTCTAGAGCGTAGTCAATCTTAATAATTTGGTGGGATAATAAACTCTTTAATTTAGATGCAACGGGTAACTGAAGATAAAAGAATTTATCCATCATCTTTGAAAATTCCTTTTTAGGAAAGTGTGCTACAATTGCACCAGCTTCTTCTGATGCAGTAATTGTAACTAAAGATGGAAACCCTACGATTGTTGATAAATAACCAGCTAACCCTCCCTGGTCTATTTTCCTAAGCTTTTTGGATTCAGAAGCACTGTTATTTTGTAGAATATATGATACATCAAGAGATCCATCAATCACATAATATAACCCAGAGTTGAATTCTTTTTGTTTTACTAGAGTATCCCCCGGTTCAAAGTACTTTATTTGTAAAATCTTAGCAATTTCATCTTTCAACGCATCCATATTTGGCTCTGATTGAACTGAGCCATATTTTAAAGGTGACGCTCTATTTCCTTGTGAGCTATTTGTTGATTCTAAATCATCAGGATGAGACTTTTTGAGAGACGATTGATGAATAGTATTATAGAACTTAAAATGGTCAACTGAGCTATGTTCATGGGAAATTGTTGAATCAATCCCTGCGAATGAGCTTTCTCTTAGACGCCCGGAATTTGGATCATAGTGTGAAAAATACTTGTCGTTCTCTTTCGTTAAACTGGATAATCCAATTACTGAAGCATTCAAAGATGAAAACCCTGAAGTCTGATTCGAAAGACTATTAATATATTGAATATTTTCCTTAATTCCCAAAAACTTAAATAAAGTTTCAACGATTGCTATTCTCATAGAAGTCTCTTCAGTCTCCTCCACGTTATCCGAAAAGCTGATATCTTTAATGTCAGTTTTTGAATTAAAATTTGAACTTCCAATATTAGAGGAAAATGGCAATTGTTTTATAGTTGTGGATGAGGTTGGAGTTTTAAAAGATGCTTTTCCGTTATCTTCATGTTCCTGAGGAAAGAAGCTATGTGTCTGATAATAATCCGAACTTCTAGATAAAGGTACCGAAGAAAGAAGATCTCCAGGATGAGTTGATTTGGATCTGGAATCTAATAGGACATATCTTGAATTGGTCTTCTGTAAATTCTTTCCATAAGTATCAGGTTTTTTTACATGCTTTTGCTTATTCATTTTTTCGTTAATATCATCTAAGGTATTATTCTCGCTGTTATGTCTAAATTTCTCTTTTATACTATCATATAAGTAACCAGGAAGATGGATATTGCCATGAAGCTCATTCAAACATACCTCACTCTGGATAATTTCTCTCGTTAATCCCAAGTAGTTATGTATAGTATTAAATGTCACTTTATATAGTCTTGTTAGTACCATAGTAACAATATGAGATGTTTCCTTGGGATACTTAGCAAACACTCGTCTGAATGCCAGACTAGGTATTATAGCGATTGTGGCAGTATTCAATTGGGGACTTGGTTTTGCCCTGGCCACAATTTCTGGATACAGATTCTTAGGTGATTTCAGTGTTTCTGAATAATCTCCATCCAACATATAAGAGAGGGAAAAGCTTCCATGTGGGCTACGCTGTGCATTATTGTCATCTTGATGATTTACAGTCAAAGGCTCAAAATTGCTATCTCTTGGTTGAAATAAATCCAACGTACTAATCAAAGAGCTTAGTGGAGCTCCACTTTTAACTTCATTGAGTAGCTGATATTTTTGGTTGCCAATTTCAAGAAAATCACCTTTCTCAAAATTTAATTCATCATCTTCATTTAGAGACCTAACATTATTGGTGTCTGTAATTTTGGAATATACCTGAATCGTACCCTCAACTACGATCAGAAATCCTAAACTCTCTTCAAGATATAGAATCTCATCTGCCTCGAGTCTTTGAGTTGTTAAATTCTTGGTAAACTCATGGAATACAGGTCTTTCTAAGTACCCAAACACCTTAATTGCATTAAGGAACTGTTCTAAATAATCAACATTCCTTGACTCTCCCCTTTTATTTTTTTCAAACGGCGATACATAAGGTAGTTCTGCATTTACTGATTTTTCAATTTGCTGAGTTCTTCTAGAGTACGTGGTAAGACTGTACCTCATTAAAACAAAAGAAGCACTAAAAGTCATAAATAAAAGAGTTATTATTGTGGCCAAAGATATCGATACCTGTAGTTGAATTGATAGCACACTGACAATACGGTAAAACATTATTAATAGGAACTTTAGGAATGTAACTGGAAGAGTTAGATGCCCAACAATTGATGGAATAGTAAACGTAGACACATGCACCAGATATTCATTATCTGAAGTCACATTCCATATTTCCAACGTTTGATTGGTAGGAGGCAACATAGAGATGTATTTTATGGGACAGTAAAACTTACATTACATTTAATAAGATAAAATCGTGGGGCAATATCGCTAGTATTTATAGAGCATTATATGCAGTTTCAAGTATTTTTCCTCAAGAAGAATCATCTGGAAGACAATCAAATCTACGCAAAATTCTTTCAATACCATCCATACCTTTTACTAAATGCTCTATATCAGGACCGTAACTTAATCTGACATAGTTGTACCAGATTACATCTTCTAATCTCAGTAAATTCAATGGATTAATAAGGAAGAAAAATCCCGGTACAGTAATAACTTTTTCGTGAAGACATTCATGGAAAAAGCCTAAGCAATTGGAAAGCTTTCCAGGTAAATGACTTAAATTCAACCAAATGTAAAAAGTAGAGTTAGGTGTATTCTTTTCGTTAAAATCAAAACCCATCTTGACTAATCTGTCAATACAATAGTCTCTCTTCATCTTAAAATGAAGTTGCAATGCCTTCATTTCACGACGTACGCTCATTGGCTTTAAGAAATCAATTGCGGCATATTGAAAAGGAGCATTACATCCACCATCTAAATAAGAGCCAGCACTACTCAAAGCATTGATATACTCCACAGGACCTAAAATCCAACAGACTCTCCAACCAGGTAATCTAAATGCCTTTGTCAAACCATTCAAAATCAACACAGGATCCTTATTTACATCCTCTACAAATTCAGATGATGAGATTGAACTACCAGTGCACCCGTCATCATAGTAGTAATGAGAGTAAAACTCATCCATTATCAAGAGACATTTTTCACGACACAAATTATGTAAATCGCTCAATTGCTTTCTAGTCATACATCTACCAGTTGGATTTCTTGGATTCGAAGTAAGAAGAGCACTAACACCTCTGGTCAATTCGTTCTTTATCATATCAATGTGAACATCATAGTTGTCAGCTTCGTCTAATGGGACCGGTATAGGTGCAAAATTCTTGAATAATGAGAGCATTTCTGCGTAAGCAGTATAATCAGGTAAGAAGAATGAAAGGTAGCAATCGGATATAATAGAGGCAATTCTAGTTAAACCAGCTCTTCCTCCTGGGACAATACAAACATTTTTGTAAGTGTACTTCGAGGGCTTATCTTTCCTGTACGTCTCATTGTAGTAATTAGCAACTGCTTCTCTCAATTCTGTAATACCAGCAGTTGGTGCATACTCTTTAGAATGGTCAGAAATTGGAACAGATGTTGGTCTTTTGAAGGAACCTGGGATTGTGTCACCATGTTCAGGAGCCCCTTGTCCTAAATTTGCCCATGAATCTTGTCCACGATAACCATATTCCCCAGCTCTTTCAGTAACCCAAAGAACACCTGTGGAAGATTGCTTGGTATTCATAGCAGGCTTATGAATATCTTCATCGAACTTTGGTTTAGGCAATGGAACTGGAGAGGACTCTCTACCATGTTCAGCCCTTGTAAGCTTTTGTAATAGATGGTTTTTTACGCTTAACGGAGGCTGTGATGGATTTTTTCCAGATTGACCAGAAAGCCCCGAATGGCCAGACTGACCAGTTCTATTGACGGATAATCCTGAACTGAATCGGTTTTCTCTACTACTTGAATTAGCATTTGCATTTAAAAGATCTAAAAGTGAAGTTGCAGATCTTTTCAAAGGTTCCGGTAAAGTTGATTCTAATCTTTCAAATTCACTCACAGATTCACTGTCTGATTCGTATCCATAAGGTGAAGCCATTGTATATAGCAATTGTAACAATTAATTTACCCCATATTTAATGAGAATTTTTCTCTTGAACATCTTTTGCTTACCCCCTGTACATCCTACACACCAATTTAAAAGGGGGAAATTCTTTGTTGGGCCCTCATTAAATATTTATTAATTATATACAATATTGCACTAAATTAGAATTAGTCTTTTATTTGTTCTCCAAATGACAAAACCAAAAAGCGCTTACACTTCAAACACAAGCATTTTTATTTTAGAGAGGTGCCTCCCAGGTCATGGATGCAAAATGTATGTAATAAAATATAACATAAACCTATCACTATTGTCGAATTTATTGAAATATTGAACGATATGTTCTGCTATATTGATATTGGAAAACTATTCTTGAAATATTGAACGATAAGTTTTGCTATATTGATATTGAAAACTTATGGATTGATATTGTTAGATACTGAGTGGTATCTTTACTGTCACTAGCAGATATTATATTATTACCTTTGGTTTACAACATTGTAACAAACATCATCCTATTTATTCTTTGATTTGATTGTTTGGAACACATTATTTGCCCTTAAATAAGATCAAAGACCTAACCAGTATTTTTCATATGCTTTTTGAAAAATAATGCACATAATCTTGGCATTTTAAATGTAACATATACAGATCTTCGTACCTTAAAATCATAAACCGGTTCGGAATTGTTTACTCTACCGGTATATATATACTGTTCATACCTCTATTACTATCCAAAAAAACAACCCAATTATACTTTAATAATTGAAAGGTTCCATGTTGTCAGAATAAAAAGGAAAGAAAAACATATACTTTCATCTATATATTGTCTAATGTTTGTTTCAAAATAGGTAACTTTAAACAGATTAAGAATTTATTTATAGAAGCGGCAATTTTTAAATGAGGGCAAAGGAAATATAGGATAATTCTACATTATTTGAGAAGGGGTTGGTAGCCTCAGCATTCAGATTGTTAGAAAAAATAGCCAATATTAGACTAAGAAGAATTTCAAGTTGAAAATTATGTAGAGATACAATCTTAAAAGTTTCCAGCATTTCCTGTAGTTCAAAAGTACTATAAAGTGGCCGTTCTTGACTCCAATCGCCTCTCTTCTTTTTTTTATGTAACCTCTTTCTATGGTAGAGATCATTTGGTTTCTACATAATAGGATGCAAATTGTTCCCATGCTTTGAGGTGAATTATCTCTAGTATTTTGTTGAAGTAACAAACTCTTTAATGACTGGCACTGTTAATTTTGCAGTTTAGTACGAAATAGACCTGGATAAGGAATTTAGAACTCGTTGTATCACCTATTCCGAGCCGGTGGTGTTGTTTAGAGGTGCATATTATCATATGTTTCCTTATTGAATTCAAATTTGGATGTGATGTAAGCAATGCAACGGCTTCAAGAATGCATAGGCATTGTTAACGCCACTTTTGTGATAAAATAGCAAAATTACGAGCATATTTTCTTAAGTATTTGCATGTTTACGATACCTCATCCCCCGCACTTTACTATTTTTGGTTGTATTCTAAATTTGGAATGGTCATGTATGTTCTATTATTACTATTTGTCTTCTAAGAAATGCAATTCTATTATTAGCTTGTTAATAAACTGTACCTTTATTTTTAGAAATGATGTAACCTCTTAATTAAATAATTCTGGGAGAAGTATAAATTGGTGGCTTTAGCTCGTAAGGTATATCTTTCATTTTTCATTATTAAAATTCTCCAGTTTATTCTTTTGAAAATGAAATTTACTCTCGCTTTAGGATTTACTACCTTCATATCATCCGCACTTGCTTCAACTATTGAATTGTCTATCGATTCTGACAACCAAGATGTCAACGGGAAACAGCTTTCTTCTATCCATGAGGGTGCAGGAATAAACTATTTTTTATTAGGTGATGGTGCACAAACCTTGACTTATAACGAGACTGGACAGACTATAACTACTCCTTTGGTTGAGAATTTCTTGCAGTATTTCGGGATTTATGGTAATATCACCCAAATGACAGTTGAGGGACCAAATGGTCCCGTTGGAGTTCAAAATGGATTATTAAGTTATAACGGGTCAACAAGTGGATTCTACGCTTGTAAGAACATCAACGACCCATATTCGTATTCTTTGAATCTGTTTGCTTTGGTTTACTTTAGTGACAATAATCCAATCTACACTGATTGTATTTCAGTTCAAGTCAAAGCTGTTGAAGTCAGCAGTTCTTCTGTTCCTCCTTCTTCTTCTACCCCAGTGGGTCCTCTGAGTCTTCCTACTAGTAAAATAGTCCCTCCATTATCTGGTTACCACAATACGACTAACACAGTCACTGATTACACCACAGTCACTGATTACACTACCTACTGTCCAGGGCCAACCACAATTACCATTACTACTTGCACTATGGAAAAATGTAATCCACACACCTTCACCGTCACCGAAGCAACTACTTTGACAATTACAGGAGAATGTGTTGTTCCAACAAGTACAGTTACTATGCCTACTACTCAAAGGACTACACAGAAGCCCACTACTACTCCGAAACCTACTACTACTCCATCAACCACTGCTGAATCGACCTCTTCTTCTTCGCAGCATTCTATCTCTATAGCTGAACCAAATGCCGCTCCTAAAAACTTTGTTGGTTTCGTTGCCGGTGCTGCAGCTGTTTTAGCAATGTTAGCTTGAATTTGAACCTACTTTTCAATTTATTTAGTATTTCTGAAAAATCAAATAGATTTCTATTAGTTTTATGCAGCGTTTTATAAATTTATTACTTTTATTTCTTTATATTGCCTTGTAATGTAAAAACGATAGAAATGCTGTCTTAACATATGAGCTAATTAAACGGAGAATCGCAGCTTCAATATTTATTTTCTGGTAATTTTCTTTTTTTTTTAACACTCTAGATCTTTGCTTATCAAAAATAATAGATCATCTTCAGATGCTGTTGCTTTAATTGAATTTCTATGTTCAACTATTCCGTAAGATATTCAACTTCCTTAATCAAATGTCATCAAAGTCAAGTCATATTATTTCTTCGTATTTGATCTACAAACCTTGAAAGAACAATTATTTTGCAGTCTAGTAACGGTGATTGTAGAGTATCAACATTAGGATCTTTTCATATAAGTCGGTCTGATTTCTTTAAGGGCTAAACTATATTCTGGTATCATTGAAATTAATTCTAATATTGAAGGCATATTTTCATATTAACCCTGAAGCATATAGGCAAATTTTAAGAATGATCGCATATTTTACTAAAAAGTTTCTCCTTATAAATAATATTACGATAAGATTGATAGGTGAAATACTCTTTTACATTAATATAGTGATGATATTTATTTAATGTACATCTATTTTCTTACAGCAGGATTATGTGCATCTATTCTTTTCTATTATGCATTTTGAGAAGATCGCTTTAGGATGTATTCTCATGTACCTTAGGTAAAATGTTTAGTAAGGATTTTGAGCTCATCTGTTTTACCATTAAAATATTCAATCCCCTCATACCCTTTTCTTTTTCACTCATTTACTTTAGGGAAGGATCATGCCTTTTGTTTTTATTAATGATCTCGTTCTTTCAATTTCAATATAGTTTCCTTCCATGTACAACAAGAACAAAGTTTTGATTTGGAATATCACACGACCATAAGAATTGAGCACTAAAAGGATTTATGTCATCCAAGTTAGTAATTCAAGATCATCTCTTTGTCCATATTTCATTCCCTATACCCTGTCAGACGAACGATCTATTAATAATTTAACTTTTACTTTGCAAAGGAAGACATTAAGTTGTGGTCTTATTTGGTACTTATAATTCATAAGAGCTATTCTAAAATTGTTTGAATATCACCGTTCGGTAATAGTAGTTCTACAGAAGATTCATTTACAGGACCGAACTTAAATATTACCTTGACTTGTCCTGAGTGTAAAATATTTCCTCCAAATTTGGTTGAAAGATTTAGCGGAGGTGATATAGTTTGTGGAAGCTGTGGGTTAGTTCTTAGCGATAGAATTGTGGATATCAGATCTGAATGGAGAACCATTAGTAATGATGATCAAAATGGTGATGATCCTAGCCGTGTAGGTGATGCTGGTAATCCCTTACTTGATACTGAGGATTTGTCTACCATGATCTCATACGTGCCTGATAATACTAGGGTGGGAAGAGAATTGAACAGAGCTCAATCAAAATCCTTAGTTGATATAAAGGGTAACGCTTTGGCTGCTGCATATTCTAAAATCTCACAAATATGTGATTGATACCAATTACCAAAGATTGTTCAGGATGCTGCTAAAGAAGTATACAAATTTGTGTATGAAGAGCGTCCTTTGAAGGGTAAATCACAAGAGTCAATAATTGCTGCTGCTATTTTTGTTGGATGTCGTATGGCTAAGGTTGCTTGTTCTTTTAAGGAAACATGAGCCTTAACAAATGCCCTGGATTGAGAGCGGTAAATTCAATTAGACAAAATTCCAAAGAATTAAAATTATTGCAATGATAAAAAGTATTATAGCAGTTTCAGATATTGAAGGAAAAATAACAATGCGTTTGGGTGGTCAATATTTAGTGAAATTCTATGATTTGTATCTGATTTGTATCTGGTTTATATCTGATTAGGTATTTAACAAGTACCATCATCTACAAAAGTTTGTGTGTTCTCGTTTTCACTGCAACCACCTTCTGGATAGCAATCAACTGCAAGTGCTGGTGCAGACATAACCGACAAAACTACTTCGCCATTTCGTCTTTCATCATTATTGGTAGTTCCTCTGCAATTATCTTCAAGTTCTACATCTCTCAAATTGAGCTCCTCACCCGCACTACAATCACCACTTGAAGATAGTCTTACAACTTCAGGCTCAACAAGTTCGAGCATTATTTCTTAATTTCCATTGTTCTACTTTTTCTTCTAATTCCTCAGCATTCTGTGCTTTTCTTACATTATTGATGCCTGTTCTCAATAATACTGCTCTCAATCTATCATCTCTCGATAATGTCTTAAATGCTGCTTTTTTCTTCAGGAGTCTTCCTAAATACCCATGATCCTGAGGCTAACTTACGGCATTCTATCTGGAAGTTCACTTGACGCTATTGGTGAAATTAGAATAAACAACGTTATAAATTTAATTCATTCTACCTCACATTTCATTTTGCCAAAATGCCGTATAACTCTACTCAACTGCAGATAATTTTGAGTGTGGCGTACAATTATGTATACATCGGTAACTTTAAAACTAAACTAAACGGAGCAAAACCTTCTTTTTGCTCCCCTTTAATTACCATTACAAATATTTTCTTCTATAGAAAAATATACCACATCGGATTTCGTGTTATTTCCGTGGCAACCCTTCCCCTGAAATGGAAACTATGCGAAATGGCCGAATCGGAGCGAATATAAAAACCTAACGGCACTTTGATGAATATCTTCCTAAATAGTTACTCCAAAATTTTATGGGCTGGCTTCCCATAATAATAATAATAATTAATCCTAATCGTACAAATTCTGATTTTCTTCCTTATCTATTTGTTATTTAAGTTCTAGCTTCTATTATTTGATCCTTATTGTGTACCATCAAGTTTCCGGCGTATTGCAAAAATCCTGCTTATGCCCCAAATCTCTTCATCTGCTCCTTTTTCTCTATACAATACCAGTCATGATTTGTTGTCAGAGCAGTTTACAAATAAGGTTCCAAATTATATGGGACAATCATATCTGAGTTCATCTGACAGCTTGGGAGGGAAGCAACCAGTGGGTTCTAATAATATAACCTCTAGCTTTTTCCTCTCGCCTATTACATCCCAAGATTCTACCTTTCCAGGTGGATCATCGCAAGGATTCATCGAAGAGCAATTATATGAATCAGAGCCAGATCAACATTTTTCTCCATTATTATCCTTGCCTTTGGAGATTTTATATAAGATTATTGAAATTGTCTACTATGATGACTATACCAATTCAATCAACTCCAATTTAGAACAATTTTCTAAAACAGTACCGTTACTTTCTAGAAAGTTGAATCAGTTATCACTTCGCTTCCTTTATAAGTATGCAGTGTTTAACAGACCTCATGCCTTTGATAAGTTTTTAAAGAACTTGATCAACCAGCCAGATATAGGAAAATATGTTGAATTTATGGATTTCCAAACTTTTACGTCTGTGGGTTTAGGTAGAACTGGCAGAATGAATCAAGAAATTCAAATGGTGACATCGAAAACGATCAGTCAAGCTCTCAGCTTGAATCCTAATCTTGTAGAGTTCTTGGCTAGTGAAAATATTCAAGATGATATGAATGTCGAAGTGTTAGATTATTTATTCAATAAGTTACCTAAGATTCAAGCATTAGACTTCTGTGGTGCCAGTAGTGAAAGTTTTGCTAGAGCTTTTCAAGAGCTTCAGATTGACGAGCCAAATGAAGAAATGAATATGCACGGAGAATATACAGTTAGTAGCAGTTTAGATAATCTTTTCAAGATATCTTTCCATGACTGTTCAAATATACCTGCCAGTGTCTTTGAAAAGGTGCTTCCTCATTTAAAAAATTTAAGAAGGTTGGATCTTAATCATACATCTATTACTTCTACTATATTATTCAACTCCGTGCCATCAACCGCTGTTTTGACGCACCTCTCGTTGGCAAGATGCTCTAAATTAACTACCAAAGACTTAATCAATTTCTTAGTCAATCATCCAGCAGTTGTAAACAATTCCCTAAAATGGTTGAATTTACAAATTGATTCCAATGTTGTCAGTCCATTGAGTGACGTATATCTTCTTTATACTGTGAAGCATTTAAAAGCTTCCAACTTAAGATACCTTAACTTAGGAGGAATGCCTGTCAATGGTAGAGTGTTACATACAATCAAAAAGAACTTTGTCCACCTTGAGAGTCTTTCAATCAGTCATTCCTCAGTTTCTCTAGAAGATATACGTGACTACTTGGATGGAAATACAACATTAAAGTACTTAGATATTAGTGGTGTTAAAAGCGTTACGAGAGTGGGCTTAACTGCTCTTCTTAGAGAAAACTACCATTCATCTCTACTTGCAGTAGAAGCGGACTACAAATTATTATGGGAGTTGGCAGCTGGCGATGCCATTAAAATTATTCCTATTCAGCAGTCCTTTATTGAGCCGGTCTCTGAACCTCATATATGGAAATTTTACGACAATGAAGGAAGAAGATCATGGTTATATAGAATCACTTCGGATGATCCTGATTATAAATCGATCTTCAACAGAAATAACAAATCTCAAATAAATTCGAACTTGACTTATTATGATCTCGAAACAGGGAAAAAGATCGAAACAAAGAGGAAATACCCTCAATTCTTGCGGTATGGTTCTAGAAAGATTAATTGTTCTATAGGATATTTCAATTTGAGCCTTTGTAAGAAGAAAAGCTACATTAAAAATGAGGCGGATATTGAAAATGTTTGGCCAATAGAGTTTTCACAAAGGGGTATTTATAATTATTATTCCCTTAACATTAAATAATTTCAATTACAATGAAATTACATCATATCATTAATTTAATTACTGCATTTCTAGGTATACATATATAGAAAATCAATAAATAGTGTACTGTCCATTTTAGCGTATTTGTCCGAGGTTATATTGTGGGGTATCTACCTCTTGCAAGAATACTATAAAATAAATACTATAGATACCCTGTAAAAAATCAATTAAGTTCGTACAAACTGATAATGACTACACCAGATGTTACCGAAATAAGGGGCAAATTTGATATTAAAGGGTTGGAAACCTTTTTATCAAATTGGAGAACTAACAAGAAGGTTATCCATAGCCCATCAGTTCCGAAGCTCACCGCTCCAGTCTCAGTCAAACAATTCAAGTTTGGACAATCTAATCCTAGTTATTATATCACTGATAGCACGGGAAGAGAATTTGTTTTGAGGAGAAAACCTGTGGTCAATGCTAAACTAGTTTCTAGATCAGCTCATGCTATAGAAAGAGAATTCTTTATTTTAAGAGGAATTGGAATTTTAAACCAAAAAACAGAAAGGAAAGTCCCTGTTCCTGACGTATATATGTTGTGTGAAGATGAATCAGTAATAGGATATGTTTTTTACCTTATGGAATATATTAATGGAAGACAAATAAAAAATCCAAGTATGCCTGGGTTTGATAAAGAATTGTCCGATAAGCATTGGGACGCTATTATGGAGACAATTTCCGCAATTCATTCCTTGGATGTATTAGAGTTGATTAAGGAATTGCCAGCTTCACATTTCCCTCAGTTTCAGCCTGAGAACTTAAACAAACTTGCAAATACTAGTTACTTTAAAAGACAGCTTAAGTCATTGGGAAATGTCGAGAAACTACAATCGAAAACTGTTCCACCCATTCCAAAATTTGATAACATTTGTAAATGGTTGCTCGATAACGCTCCAAATGACCCTCCAAAGCTTACGTTAGTACATGGCGATTTTAAGATTGACAATATCTTGTTCCATCCTACGGAAAGTAAGACATTGGCAGTCTTAGATTGGGAACTATGTACTTTTGGACATCCTTTATTTGATTTGTCAAATTTTCTACAACCTTTTCAATTACCTAATAGTTTAAATCTTCTCCTATACAAACCAGACAAAACTGATATGGGAAAAGAGATTCCCGGTTCAATTGAGACCATATATGAAAAGTTAGATTTATATCAGAGAAAGTTAGGAAAGCTTTGGGATGAAAATAATCTCAAGAATAATCCTGCAGATCTCTGGTTGATTGGGTTTGTTTTTGGTCTCATGCGTTTATGTGTTATTAGTCAAGGTATAGCCATGAGATTAAAAGCAGGAAATGCAAGTCTGGGACAAGCAGAGGGTGCTGCTAATATGTACCCATATTTGTCAAAATTAGCAACAGAAAGTATAGATGATTTCAATAAAGAGAAATCTAAGGGACTTTCGAAGTTTTAGATTCTTAGGTCTTCTAAATAAGACAAATAATTAGTCTCTAAATATAGACAAATAAATATTCTCGCACTAAATTATTAATTTTTTAAGAAATAAATTGTAAGAAACATGGTCTTAAAGGAATATCACGAAATCTTTACGGAATATGTACCTCTAGGTGGTAAAGTCTTAATAAGATGTCCTTTTAAGTCATGTAACACTCGAATTATACCTCTTTCAAATAAATTAATAGAACAAAAATGTGATATAACAAACGCTCCATCGATGGTGAACATTTCAGAAAGAGTTTCAGAATCTGTTCTGGAGAAGTATTTTAAAATCGATGATGTGTGGGATTTTGATAACATAGGTGTTTCAAAACCATCGGATTCAGTTCAGGAACCCATTATAAAAAAAAACGGAGAAGAATTAAATATTAAGATTGAAAGACTTTTAGTTTGCAGTGAATGTGATAAAGGACCATTGGGAATTGCTGGATTTGAAGGGAAGGAAACTGACGTACAGAAATTAAAGTACTTTTTAAGCTGTAATAGTGTGCTATATGAAGAAGCTTAGAACCTTACATGGTTTTACACTGCTGGACATTTTAATTCATTATCAATGGCATACTTACTATTTCCTAATTAACAAAATATATTACTATAATTAAAAGCAATTTCAAACTTTCTAAAGTTTGGCTTGTGATTTCAAATCTTTTATGATTTCAGTACTAATTAATCTTGATATTGATAAAGTAGTTATCATTGGGTTTGATCCACTAGCTGTAGGCATAGTACTTGCATCGGCAACATAAACATTTTTACATTCGTATAACCTACCTTTAAGATCACATGCACCATATTTAGGACTGCTCGATATACGGCATGAGCTCATTTGATGGGCTGAGCCATAAGTTGCACCATATGGAGCCAAAGGAGACTTTGCACAGCGTTCTCTCCACGCAACATAATCTTTATCAGTAATACTTCTTTCCAGTTTAGGTTTATCAGATTTAAAAGATGGGACCAGGTATTGGGGATGTATTATTTCTTTGGCACCTTCGACATATAGTATATCTGCACAAGCTAAGATACCTTGAAGCAAAGCATTACGATCAAATTTATTTACATCATAGTCAATTATTAATGCATCGGGGTTATTAGGGTCTGCTCTAACAGTTCCACTAGATTTATCCCTAGTTATAATTAACATAGGTGTAAGATGATTATAACGAAGGAAATTCTTACGCATGGAGGTACTAGATTCCCATGGAAGAAAAGCAGCACTTAGATTAGGAACATTTAAAAGAGTTTCAATTTTTGCACCATGTGCCTTACCATCAATATCATCTACCTCAGTACATACTGCGGTCATAATTGAATCCTTGTATGAATCCACTTTGAAATCTTTTCCAAAATCTCCATATAATACGGTGACTGGGTGCAATTTCAAGTTTGATCCAATGTTTTTGTTCTTGAATCCAGAGTTTTGAAGGATGACTGGTGTATTCAAAGACCCTCCACTAACTATAATCTTCCTTGGTCCTCTAATTGTGAATACATTTCCGGTTGCTTTGTCTTGACATAATACACCCTCTGCTCTTCCATCTTTATGAATAATTCTCAAGGCTTTTACTTGATCCATAAATTTAGAACCTCTTTCCAGAGGAAGTTTAAACCAACAATTTACTGAACTTTGCTTCACGCCGAACTTACAGCCTAAATAGCAGTAACCACAACTATGGTTATCATGACCACCGATATTTTGATCTATTGGTTTGGACTTATAGCCTAGTTTCTCAGCACCATCTAATAGCACTTTATTTGGAAATGAGTGCTTAACACCATCAGTAGTTGCACCAATTTTTTTCCAAATATAGTCAGTGCATTTGTCATATAAGTCTGTGGCAGCCCATTCCACACCATAATCTTCGTACCATTCTTTTCTAACTTTGAAGGGTGTTTTTAAACATGCACTCCAGTTAACAGTTGACCCACCACCAAAATTAGAGCCTGCTAAGATCATAGTTTGCTGGTTCAGTGTAGCAATTTTACCATTTGATTCATAAAGTTTGTCAAAGCCTTCAGCAGCCTTAAAATTTAGTTCTGAATTTCTGAAATATTTGCCCTTTTCAAGCACAAGCGATTTAAATCCCTCTTCTGCTAACGAATGGGCGACGACACCAGCGCCGCAGCCAGATCCTATT
Organism: Schwanniomyces sp. yHRVM31; assembly: GCA_030462985.1. Lineage (NCBI taxonomy): Eukaryota > Fungi > Ascomycota > Pichiomycetes > Serinales > Debaryomycetaceae > Schwanniomyces > Schwanniomyces sp. yHRVM31. The sequence goes on from JAKVQU010000033.1 coordinate 32,381, forward strand.
ATAACAGCATCAAATTCTGGTAGGTATAATTCAGCATTAGGGGTTTGTGGTTTATCCATTATCGAGTATTCAAAAGGATCTATCTCTTGAGACTCGTATAATTTCTCTTTTGTTTCAGAGATAGGATAGCCAATAATCTCAAAATGTGATTCGTCTGCTAAAGAAAGAAAAATGTCTATAGTTAAACTAGAAACCGTTTTGAATAGCTTATTCTTTGGACCAATTGGTGAGTCCCTCCATGATTTGAGCAATTGCTCCTTTTGTTCCTGAGTCATTTCTCTTATTAAAGTCGTAGTGCCTGTTAAAGCAGGTGCTATCAACCTAGTATCTAATGCCTTCATGAGAAGGACAAATGATCTTAAAGCATTCAATGGATTAGAACTAATGATTTTAATTAGTTCCTCTTCAAAGCCTGGTGATTCAGAAGGCTTGGTGCATTTCTTAATATATTCCTCAACCTTCTCTCTTGGTATATTAGACGAAATATATTCTTTCAAATCATCATAAGTTGTCTCATGTATAACACCATCAGCTAAAAGTGCAAATAATCTAGCCTCTTCTTTACTTATGGTATTTGGAAGCATTTTTGGTTACTAATTTTACCAACCATTTTATTTGTAAATGGATTCTTCTCTTATTATATTCCCGTGGTTTCGTTTTCACATGTCCGAACACTCCCCACCTTTTGTGAGATTTTATCGTTAATTATATATATACAGGATTTGAATTGACTATGACTTCTGGCTGGGATCTCATGATAAAGTTTCTTAGTAGCATAGGGTATTTATAGAATTTTCCCCTATTGTAGATTTAGTTTGCTTAACTAGTTAAAATGTATGAGTGCTACATCATGTGATGCCATTGATTTCTAATATTGTTTTCTGATTGTTTTATCTAATTTTTATTATAGATCTTTCTTCGCTATTATAGTTATCTATTCGGTCTTGATCTTGTCTGATAAGTTTATTTTCACTGATGTTATCTTTATGCTTATTGCATAAATTAAGTTGCTTCATCAATCATCAATGCCGACAGATTCATATTAGTGGTTCCATTTTCTTCATACTTTCCAATTGAACTCTTCCTGGAATAAAGAGCTTGTATTACTATATTGTAAATAGAGGTGCAATCTTTATTAGATTTAGACGACTACAAATTAGGATACTTTTTAAATTAAAATTATAATAATTATTTAATGTTTATATTTTTTATTTAATAATGGTCATATTAGCCTGCTAATATCAATTCTTAAAATTGATGTAATAAATTAAGTAGAAGCTACGCTATCTTTGCTAACGCCAATATTCAGATCAGATTCGACGTGTTCGACATATTCCTTTTGTAAAAAATCACCTCTTTCGTATTCAAGGTCAAATTGTTCCATCGCATAATCTCTTGCTCTCCATGCTGGAACTTCGAACAAGTGGTCCATGGCTTCTAATGGAACACCTTTAGTTTCAGGGTAGAAAAAGAATACAATGATTGGACAAACAATCATAAATGAAGCGAAAAGGAAGAAGAAACCATAACCCATTGCAGCAACAGCTTGACCACTCCATCTACCCATAACGAAAGCCCAGAACCAGTTTGAACATGAGTTAATAGCTTGAGTAAGAGTTCTAACTTCTTGAGGGAAAATTTCGGCATTAATAACCCATACTGTACCATTCCATGACGCACCGTAAAAGATGGTCCAAATATAAAGCATAGCTTGGGCAGCCTTACCACCAGCATCAGATTTAACAATACCTTCAGCAGCTCTCTTAGCAGGATCAGCAACTTTAATATAACCACCAATATACCACATACAAAGAGAACAAGGAATAGAACCCCAAAGAAGAGCTGTTCTTCTACCAAACTTATCAACAATGAAGAAAATCCACACAACTGATGCAAAACCTTTTAAGATACCAAAAATACCAGTGGATTGTAAAGTAGCATTTGAACCAGTAACACCTAAGGCTTGGAAAATCTTAACAGAGTAATATGTAATAGCATTAATACCTGAAGAATTTTGCATTGGGAATAAAGAAGTGGATAATATTAATCTTTTTACTAAAGCTTTGGTTGTGAAAAGCTTTTTAATAGGACCAAAAAATCCATGTCCAGTCAGCTTCCTTCTTTCTTCTGTGTCCCTAACAATAGTTTCCATTTCATGGATAGAATATGGGTGACTTTCTGATAAGTTTCTGATATATGCTAAGTTTTCTCTTGCCTTATCGATGTTACCTCTGTTAACGTGGAATCTTGGGGATTCTGGAATGAGGAAGGTACCTGCCCAGAAAATACCAGAAGGAACTAATTGAATAGCGAAAGGAATCATCCATTGTTTTGGAATGTTTGGAATATGTAACAGGACACCATAGTTAATCCAATATCCAACGATACCACCAATTTGCCAACTGACTTCCCAGAGACCGGTCAATCTACCTCTAATCTTTGCAGGAGCAATTTCGGAAACATAGATAGGAGAAATACCAGAACACCCACCAATTCCAAGTCCAGTAATAACTCTACCTGCGTAGATTGCACCTAATCCTCTATCGTGATTAGCAATTAAAGAAATGGCAGCACCAAATGTTAAAAAGAAACCAGAAATAATTAAAGCGAGCCTTCTTCCCATTAATTCAGAAACAGGATATAATAATAACGCACCAAAGAAAGCACCAGCTTGAAAAACAGAAACAACATTTGAGTCGACACCTGCGGCTGCAGACTCAGTCAAATGGGAAGTAAATTCATCTTTAAATGACGGCAATGTAACTGTAGCACCAATGAAACCGGCATCATAACCAATGATGATAGCAGCGGCAGAAGCAGTAACAGCAATAAGTGAAAGTTTCCAATTATAAATATCATCAGGGATAGGTACGAGAGCATTATCTTCGTCTTCTCTGATAGACTTTACACTCATGGTGTCACCAGCCGTAGAAATTCTTCTCTTTAATTTGTTAAATATCTTAGCCATATTAAAATATTTATATTGAAAGGAAGTTTGTTTTTAAGAAATTGTCTTTTATCTTTTGGAATAATAAACGTCAATCTTCTTCAAAGTAGTTTATATCTTAGTGTTTTTTCTATTTGCAACTTGCTAAGTAGTGTCTTTTTCACTAAGTGCTTTCGACTATGGAAATGATGAAAAAAATTTTGATTATCGAAGAGTTTTCTCTTGTTATATAGTAAGCCGGAGGAGGACAAGAGAATTGTCAAGTATTTTTTTTTTTGTTCCTGTATGAAAAAGTAATGAGTAATGCCCCTCTATTGCGGAGTCGAAATGAGTGGAATTCAAGACTTTGATAGCTATTATGAAAAGAAATGTGGAGACAGCCTGCATCGTTCGGATACGATAATATCCTGGGGAATACATATTAGCCGTAATAGTATTGGATAATCCCTATAACCGTTCTTTTAACTTAGCTACAATTTACGACAATGATATTTTTTACGAGTAGAAATATGTCAATTAGAATAAAGTTTATCTAATTGTGAATTATAATTAGATAATGTATACTTAATAGGAAAAGTGTTATTCCCATTATATGTATAGAAAATATATATGATAACTTTTGAAATATACTGACTACTAGTTTGGTATATCTGGAATATATCTTAGATACGATCTTTAACTCGTATTGAAATCTTGTAACGAACTTTATCTTTGTATAGGATCGATGCGTATATCTTGCTTGTGATCTTACTGAACGTGAGCTTGATTTTGGCTATTCTTTTTGCCATCAAGAAAACGGTCAGGTGGAGTTATCATCTTCAAGAAATACTGATATTCTTGTGGTCATGAATGTCGGACGGAGGGGAATCGCTTTCAAATTTCTGAACTGCGAAAACGGCGCTTAAATTTCCCGATATTTTCTAGGCTTTATCCGGGTATGATTTTATTCTTATATCGTCAGCAAGATACACTATACATCAAGAATATGATATTTCTTGCTTAACTAGGACCCCAACTCCGAATATAACTGGGGTATAGAGATAAATCAGGGGTACAGCAATTTTTCGATAAGTATGCATGGATAATGGTATCGGCTAAGTGGTTATCCGACAATCTATATACGTCATAAAGATCATGTTTTTATACCTTGACCTGTTCAGAAGTGCTATTAATGAGTGTATATAATACAATTGTTGACTTATTTGGATATTGTTAATTCAATTACAATAGTTATAATAACTTTCCTTTAGAAGGATTACCTTTCTTATTGTATTTAATCTCATAAAGCTCTGAGGATAAGGCTGTAGAAAAATTGCATAATATTTTTCCTTCTTTTATGCAGGCTCGGAAATATGTATTATTTGCGGACGAAGTTTTTTTTTTTAGTATACTTGAAAATTCTATTTGTGTATCATTTTTGATATCTATGAAATATGTCTCTATTTGTCTATAATATAAATATGTGATTTTGCGACTCTTGGTCATATTAGCCTGCTAATATCAATTTTCAAAATTGATTGCATAAACTAAGAAGAGGTGAAACTTTCTCTTTCTTCATTTTGTTCATTTTTTTCCTTCTCAGGTTCATGAATTTCGCTATATTCATGGTCAGGGAATACACCTCTCTCGTACTCAACTTCAAATTTAGCCAAGGCATATTCTCTGGCTCTCCAAGCAGGGACTTCGAACAAATACTCAATAGCTTCTAAAGGAACTCCTTTAGTCTCTGGATAGAAGAAGAAGATTACCACTGGGCAGAAGAGAATAAGTGCAGCAAGCATGAAAAAGAACCCGTAAGTCATAGTTGTCACGGCTTGACCACTCCACTTACTCATCACGAAAGTCCAAAACCAATTCGAAGAAGCATTAATGGCTTGAGATACAGTAGTAACATCTTGTGGGAAAATTTCTGCATTGATCACCCATGGTGTACCATTCCATGCAATACCATAGAAGATGGACCAAATGTAGAGTAAAGCTTGGGCTGCTTTTCCACCTGGATCAGATGAAGCGTCTCCTTTGGCTTCTTTTGCAGAAGGATCAGCGACATAAATATAAGCACCTAAGTACCACATACAAAGTGAGCAAGGAAGGGAAGTCCATAATAAAGCTGTTCTTCTTCCAAATTGATCAACGATAAAAAATGTCCACACAACTGCTGAAGCACCTTTAAGAATCCCAAAGATACCAGTGGACATCAATGTTGCATTAGCCCCTGTCATACCTAATGATTTAAATATATCTGGTGAGTAATAAGTAATGGCATTAATACCCATCATATTTTGCATCGGAAATAATGAAGTGGACAAGATCAATCTCTTGATTAAAGCAGGAGATGTAAAAATCTTCTTAACGGGAGCCATGAATCCACTCCCGGTCAATCTCTTTTTTTCTTCATTTCCCTTTATAATATTTTCTAATTCATGGATCGAGTATGGATGGTCCTCCGGTAAATTTCTGATATACGCTAAATTTCTCTTAGCTGCGTCGTAATTACCTTTGATAGCATAGAATCTAGGGGATTCTATGAGAAGAAATGTACCAGCCCAAAAGATTATCGAAGGGATCAACTGAACTCCAAAGGAGATCATCCATTGCTTTGATGAGCTTGGTATATGTTGCTCAACCCCGTAATTGATCCAATAGCCAACAATACCACCAATTTGCCAACTGATACCCCAAGCACCAGATAATTTACCTCTAATTGCTGCTGGCGCAATTTCTGCAATATAGATTGGAGAAGTACCTGAACAACCACCAATCCCAAAACCTGAAATTACTCTACCGGCATAAATAGCAGCTAATCCCGAATTTTTGTTGGCTGCTAAAGAAATAGCCGCACCAAAAGTCATAAAAAATCCTGATACCATTAAAACGAGCTTTCTACCGTATATTTCAGAAAGGGGAAAACATAAAAGAGCACCAAAAAATGCACCTACTTCAAAAACTGCTATAACATTAGAATTAGCTTCTGCAGCAGCAGAAGAACTCATACTATCAGTGAAATCTGCTTTGAACCCTGGCAATGTCACTGTGGTTCCAATAAAACCAGAGTCATATCCAATAATAATTGCTGCTGCTGCTGCTGTTATAGCTGCGACGGCTAGTTTCCAGTTATAAATTTCTTGAGGAATTTCTATAATTGCATTTTCCTCGTCTTCTTTTACAGACTTCAAACTCATGCTATCACCAGCATTCGATATTCTCCTTTTCAACTTGCTTAATAGCTTAGGCATTTTAGATTTTGTTTCAGACCAGTAAGCTTATTTTCTGAATTAATCCGATATTTTTTCACTTTTCGGATTAACTTTATTGACACTTTAACTAAGACTTTTAATGTAGAGTGATATTGTTATTATGTCCTATCCTACTCCACTTATTTAGTCTTTTTATTTGATAAAGTTTTACAAATGATTTCTGAACTAAAAAATTTTCTTTGATAAAAAGACGTTGGATATTTAATTTATAAGTGTCATAGAATTTGAAATATTTTTCAGATCCTGTATATACATTTTGGTTACTGTTCTGCCCCTCAATTGCGGAGTAAAATGAGGGTGCAGATGGAACAAATAACGGTAATCCCGATCCAAATCTAACACCGGAATACGTTTTAACCGAAGTAGAGGTTCTAAACTAATTTGAAGATTATATGAGACTCTTGTGATAAATGTATTCCAATCATACCCATCCTTCCGCAACTGAAAGTATGGTATCTAAATTCAAGATTTGGCAATAGCGCATCGTACATACACTATTAGGTGTGGCCACAATAAAGCGTACTAATTAGCTTGAGATTGTTTTACTAAAATGATGTAAATTATAAATATATACCCGTTTTAATAACTCTGGCTAATATTTTGGCTATTAGCTTTACCACATAATATCATCCTTCTACAAGTACAATTTTCATCTGTGCTAGTCGCGCAAGATGAGGTAACTTTTGATATCAAATTTCCCTACGGTACAAATAATAACAGCACTCAATAACTTGGAAGGATATGTGTATAACCTATTACTCCGGTCGTCCATAATCCTTTGAAGGCTAATAAAAATCGGGGGTACATGAAAGACTCTCTTTGTAACATAATTTCGGATAAGATTATATCCGGTATATGGAGATTTATTTGGATAAAGCTTCCGCTCGCTTATGACCTTAAACGGCATATGTAGGAGATTTATTTAGGATAAAACTAATACGTCACCTTCCAGAATTCTTATTATTCAGTCTGTGATATGACGAAACGCTTAACTTGCCACCTGGTTTCTTTATGAACTACTTCTATTTTCAAAGATAATTAATTTCAATATATTTTAATGACAAACATTATTATAAACTTTAATATATCTGGGAAGGAATCAGGTTTAATTGGACTTGGTACTGCATATAATTATCTCAATAATGTAAAAACTGTTAGAAGGTTCATGAATATGAGGTTTTTACTCAGGTGACATTTACATGGAGAATTTGGTTGGTTATAGCTCTGATGAATACGAGGATATTATACCAACTCATATATTAGACGAAGAGGAATCAAAAGAAAATTTTGTGGAAGTAAATTACGCCAGTGAACTAGATAATTTAAATATATTCCTGCAGAACTATTCTAGTCAGAAAAATATGTCATCTTGTTTTTTATACTTGCCATGGAGGCCATCATTGAAAACAGTGGGAAGTATTAAAAAGGCTGTTAATTCAGCAATTAAGCAATTAACTACAGAAGCTCCACAAATAGTGGAGGATTTTAATTGGAAATCTATAACAAATGGTTCCCTCGATTATCATATATCCTTGTACCCTAATATTAGAGGAGAAAACTGGCAAATAAACCAGTTTACTGCTAATTTATCTAGTGGTATATCTACTGTTAAAATTTATCCCAGTTTAATAGGACATGATGCCAATGAAGTACAGCGAATGAAAAATTTAACAGCGTTATTGACAAAGGATAAAGGCGAAAACGGTATTTTTCAACCAAAAAAGTATATTAATTTTGGCCTCAAGCATCATTTACTGCTTTTTAAAAGCTCTTCTACTGAGAATTTGTTTTTAGCGTGTAGTATCGATGTGTCTAATAAAGAAGTTGCTGGTTTCTTTGATTCATTAAATAGTTATATTAATGAAAACTTATGCTTGTTAAATATGGAAACGATATGCGAGCCAATAGCATATCATATATCAATTCAAATGGGTGAACCCAAAAATTTGCATAAGTTAACAGCTGAAGAAGTACACTCCCTTAATGTTATATTACAAGAATTGGATTTATCTGGTCATCTAGAGGAGTTAAATATCCATGTTAACGAATTGATTATTTATTTGTTGAAGGAGGAAAAAAAATTTATACATATTCCTTTTAGGTTATAAATATAATACTGGTAGTATAATTGTATGGTATCTATTATCTAGCACCAGTGTAGATTCCATAAATTTAAGTCATCTGACTCCAACAAAAAGTTGAAATCGCACCAATCGTGTTTCATAATGTTGAAATATTAAGCCCTTATTAGCAAGAATATCAAACATGTCAAGTAGAAGACATCAAAAGAATATAGAGAAAGAGCTTATTGAGATTGTCAATAGTAGAGCTAATGATAATAAATGTGGTGAATGTGGGTCCCTTTACCCTACCTGGGCATCTTATAACTTGGGTATTTTCTTGTGTGGAAGATGTGCTTCACTACACCGGAAAATTCTTGGTCCATCTAATATTTCTAAGGTCAAGTCATTAACCCTTGATCAATGGAGTTTGGATGAAGTTAGTAATTTAAAAAGAATTGGAAATAAAAAGGCGAAGAAGAAGTGGAATCCAAAGAGAGTTCCCTTCCCATTTGATGATAATGATGATTATCCTATTGAGGAATTTTTGAGGGAGAAGTATATTTTAGGAAAGTATAGAAATGAATCTATTCATAATGTTGAATATGACGGAGGTTTCGGAAGATATTCAGATGATGAATTACTGGTTCCGTCGAGGCTGAGAGCAAGTTCTAGAGCAGAAAGACTGAGACTGGCCTCAGTGTTAAGCAATTCATTACCAAGACTTTCTCATAGAAAATTAACCAGCTTTGAGTATACTCAGTATCAAAAACAACTTCAGCAGCTAATTTCATATGGTTATACTGATAGAGATTCTGCTTTAGAAAGTTTACTTTTAAGTAATGGTCTGATAGACTTGGCTTTGGACATTTTAGATCAGGATAAGAGAATCAATCCTAATCAAGAGGAGCTTCCACCTCAATTACCCAAGCGACCAGCTTCATCTTCAGCTGCATCTAATGTCCCTCAAGTTGAATCTCAGCCTCCTTCTACTACAAGCGATGAATGGTGGTCTGCTAAAGCTAATAATCAAACTGCCAATATAGGACAAGCTCAGATATATCAATACACAAATCCGATTACAGGTCAAGTTTCATATATTGATTCCAATGGACAAGAATATTTAGATACAAACAATGCTGAGCATCAGAAGCTATTATTTCAGCAAACAAACCCACAACTTATTCAACAACAAACGAATAAACAAAATATAATGTCTTTATATAACCAGCCATCTGCAACTTCATCACAGTCGAATGCTCAATCACCAATCACTCCTCAACCTGGTACTCATGTCCCTCAACAAACCGCTTACAATATTCAGGGAAGTGGAATGATGAATGGTCAACAAACGTTTTCATCCAACCAAGTTATGAACAATCCATCATTCCAGCCTCAATTTACAGGTTTTACGCAATATCAACAACCACAGCAAGGATATTACTATCAACAGTAAATACAACCTATTTTTTAACAATTAAATCAACATGGGTATTAAATATTCCAAACCGAGTAGCATGGTGAATACTAATAATATAAACCAATACATTGATTTCCTCCTTGTTACACTAATGAGTTGCCTTTCGATCTTGAAGAAGATGGCACAGTTTTTTCAAGGTTAAATAAAAATTTGTTTCAAGATGTGTTATTACGTGTATTGGAGATGTCAAAATAGCTTTCGGATCTTGTTAAGGGCCTCATAAATTTAAGTAATGAGTTATCCATTCAAGGAAATGCTGGATTTAGAGCTAGCTTATGGAAGAAATCCTGAAGTTGAAAAGCCACAGTATTATTTTATTTGTCTTTACTAACAAATTTTCTGACATTAGTCAAAATTCCATTAAATAAAGTAAGACACATCAAGCTTCTTTATAATCTTTTATATAAGTAGGTATGCTTTCTTTTTTAGAATTTTTAGGTAATATTCCAAAATATTCGAGATATTTAAATGCCAGAAAATAGCAATACTTCAGCTGTTAGGTATTATGGTATAGGATAATACGATAGTGAATTGAACTTCGTGTCTCAAAGAAGTTGATAAAAACTGGTGCGACATTACAATGCAAATTAAATCATCCCAAGTAATGATAATCTATGAATATAGTTCTTGGTTTTGAAAAAAGCTATAGAGAAAAAATACATGTATCGATGGGACAGCTGGATTATGAATATACCTTCCATAGCCTACTGAAATGAAAATTTCTTAATTTAATTAATTTATGTAGAATTCAATTTAATTGGATATATAAATGTCACAAATCTAGCAAGTACTCAAAAAAGAGTTAAGGTTACATGAATAAGGTATTAGTTTATTATCCAAATAAATTTGAAAATAAGCCTTTATGGCCAAGTTGGTAAGGCACCTCACTAGTAATGAGGAGATCGTCAGTTCGAATCTGGCTGAAGGCATTTTTATTAATATAATCCATATATTATTTTTTAATTATTACAATTGCTATGGCTTTATTATACTTTATCATATAATCATATTTTATAGATTAATTATATTTGTTACTTCAAATTTTGATTAAAAGATGATATCCAAGTTATAATTAAAATATATTTTGTATAATTTTTAGTAAATTTCTTGCTAAATTATTTAATTAGTTAATTCTTTAAAATTATGGACAAATAGTATATCATCATATATAGCGCAGTATATATAAGAGATGAAACTTTTATAACATATCAGATGGTTACTCTCTCTTTTGAAAGTTTTTCTATCAACATTACACCAAATTTTCTACAATTTCCATAGGGTAAAGGATATTAGCCTTCTTTTTTTTTTCCATCTATGCTATACAAGATTGATACATAGTTTCTAGCGTATTCTAGAGGAGATAATGGAATGATCTTTCGTAGAATGATAAAGTTTTAAAGTGATTTCCATGGAATTTTCTAGACTTTTCCAGTGCGTTCCGGAAATTTCTCGACCCACTTTAAGAATCACGCTTATCTCCATGAAGCAATATAAAAGAAGATTAAATAGTTGGCCAGAAGTAAGCATTTCAAATACAATCATAATACAATCAATAATATGGACGAAACACAGTTTACAGATAACGCTTTAAATATCATAAATAAAGCTACTCAATTGGCTAAAGAATGTAATCATACTCAGTTGGTTCCATTGCACTTTTTAGCTGCAATGGTTCCTACTGATGATGAAAATTCTATCCCATATTTGAAAACATTGATACAAAAGGCTAGAGGAGAATGGCCCACATTTGAGAGGACAGTAAACAGACATCTTGTTAGACTTCCATCTCAAACTCCAGCTCCAGATGATATAAGACCAAGCTATGCAACTGGTCAAATGCTTACAAGGGCTACTAAAATAAAAGCACAACAGAAGGATACATATGTAGCTCAAGATCATATTTTACTTTCTTTGATAGAAGACAGTTCAATTAAGGATATCTTCAAGGAAGCTGGTTTAAATGTTGATACAATAAAAAACCAAGCTATTGAATTAAGAGGTAACCAGAGAATTGACTCAAGACAAGCAGATACTTCTTCTACTTATGAATTTTTAAATAAGTATTGTGAAGATTTGACAGAAAAGGCAAGAGAAGGTAAAATTGATCCCGTCATCGGAAGAGAAGAAGAAATAAGAAGAGTAATAAGAGTTTTGGCTAGAAGAACGAAATCTAATTCAGTATTAATTGGTGATGCTGGTGTTGGTAAGACATCTATTGTTGAAGGTGTAGCACAAAGAATAATTGATGGTGATGTGCCCAATGTTTTATCTAATTCAAGATTATTTGCATTAGATTTAGGAGCATTAACTGCTGGTGCAAAATATAAAGGTGAATTCGAAGAAAGAATAAAAGGAGTTCTCGGCGAAATTGAGAAATCTAATGAAATGATTATTTTATTTATTGACGAAATTCATATGTTAATGGGTGATGGTAAATCAGATGCCGCTAATTTACTTAAGCCTATGTTAGCTAGAGGAACTTTACACTGTATTGGTGCTACTACTTTCACTGAATATCGTAAATTTATTTCAAAGGATGGTGCTTTTGAAAGAAGATTTCAAAAGATTGATGTTCCAGCTGCAACTGTTAATGAAACCGTCGCTATTTTAAGAGGACTACAACCCAGGTACGAAATCCATCATGGTGTTCGTATTTTAGATAGTGCTTTAGTAACAGCTGCTCATTTGGCTTCTAGATATTTAACATATAGAAGTTTACCAGATTCTGCTGTTGATCTCATTGATGAAACAGCTGCAGCTGCAGCTGTTGCTAGGGATTCTAAACCCGAAGAATTGGATAATTTAGAAAGACAGTTACATTTAGTCGAGGTTGAGATTAATGCATTGGAAAGAGATGTTGAAGCAGATGCTAATTCTAAAGACAGGTTAGAACTTGCAAGAAAGAAGCTTGCAGAATTAGAAGAAGAACTTGGTCCATTACGGGAAAGATACAGTCAAGAAAGAGCCAGTCATGATCAATTAATAGCAGCCAAACGTAAATTGGATGATTTAGAAATTAAGGCTCAAGATGCGGAAAGAAGACATGACACAGGAACTGCTGCTGATTTGAGATATTTCGCAATTCCTAACGTTCAAAAGCAAATCGAGGAATTAGAAATTAAGGTCGCAGAAGAAGAAAGAAATGCAGGTCCAGATTCTTTATTGGTCAATGTTGTAGGAACTGAACAGGTAGCAGAAACCGCTGCTAGATTGACCGGTATTCCTGTAACAAAATTAACGCAAGCAGAGAATTCAAAGTTAATTAAGATGGAAAAGGAATTGTCATCTGCTGTCGTTGGCCAAAGTGCTGCAGTAAAAGCAGTTTCTAATGCAATAAGATTGACAAGGTCTGGATTAGCCAATCCTAACCAACCAGCATCATTCCTTTTCTTGGGTTTATCTGGTTCAGGTAAGACTGAACTAGCCAAGAAAGTTGCAGGTTTTTTGTTTGCCGATGAAAGAGCAATGATTAGAATCGATTGTTCTGAATTAGGTGATAAATGGTCAGCATCTAAATTATTGGGTGCGGCACCAGGTTATGTCGGTTATGAAGAAGGTGGTATTTTGACAGAACCACTATTAAGACGTCCTTACTCGGTTATCTTGTTTGATGAGGTAGAGAAGGCTGCTCCTGAAGTGTTAACAGTTTTGCTTCAAATTTTAGATGATGGTAGAGTTACTTCATCTCAAGGTAAGACAGTCAATTGTTCCAACGCTATTATCATAATGACTTCGAATTTAGGTGCTGAATATATAAATGCCTCAAAGGGTTCTAAGATTGATGAGCAAACAAAGGAATTGGTAATGTCTACAGTAAGAGGTCATTTTAGACCAGAATTCTTAAACAGAATTTCCAGCACCGTTATGTTTAACAGATTATCCAAGAAAGCAATTTCAAAGATCGTTAAAATCAGATTGTTAGAAATACAATCTAGATTTGCTGCAAATGGAAAGAATGTTACCTTAGAAGTTGATGATGCAGCTTTGGACTACTTATGTGTTAATGGTTATTCAGCCGATCTAGGTGCTAGACCATTAAACCGTTTAATACAAACTGAAATATTAAACCGTCTAGCTATTCTCATATTAAAGGGTCAAATTAAGGATAAAGAAATTGCCAAAGTGGTTCTTGGAATGAAAGGCTTAGAAGTTCTTCCTAACCACGAGGCTGATGATGTTGAAATGGCTGACGTTGACGTTGAAGATTGGCAAGACAGTGAGGATTCAGACGAAGAAATTGAAACTCCTACTCTTGATTGAACATTAAAGTAAAATAAAATAAAACCTATGTGTAACGATATTTAATTCTAATAGTAAATAGTTTGGATTACATTTTTAATAAAGAAAATATGTATATATCATGAAAATAGTAGAATTATTGTATTAAATTTACTTAGAAAGAATGAATTAGTCATTTCACTAGATTGAGAATATTGATCACTCATCTAAAAATTTACAACTTTGAACATTAGTCATTTCTCTTGATTAAGTATATTGCGTCCCAAAATAGTTCTTTAGGTCTCATCATAAAAAATTTATATTTTTGTATCATTAAATCATGTGATCAAAAAATTTGAAAAATTTATACTCATCTTGACCCTTTTTGAGATTTGCCCCATTAAAATTACATTTATATTAATATTAACGTATTTAATAAGAATTATTGAAAATGGCTAGTAGAACACAATTTGAAAACTCTAACGAAGTTGGTGTCTTTTCTAAGTTAACTAACTCCTACTGTTTGGTTGCAGTTGGTGGATCTGAAAACTTCTACTCTGCATTTGAGGCAGAATTAGGTGATGTTATTCCTATTGTCCACACTACTATAGCGGGTACCCGTATTGTTGGAAGAATGACAGCTGGTAACAGACGTGGATTATTAGTTCCAACTCAAACCACTGACCAAGAATTAATGCATTTAAGAAACTCCTTACCTGATACTGTTAAGATTCAAAGAGTCGAAGAAAGATTATCAGCTTTAGGAAATGTTATTTGCTGTAATGATTACGTTGCATTAGTTCACCCTGATATTGAAAGAGAAACAGAAGAATTAATCGCAGATGTTTTAGGTGTTGAAGTTTTCCGTCAAACTATTGCTGGTAACGTCTTAGTTGGTTCCTACTGTTCTTTATCAAACCAAGGTGGTTTAGTTCATCCTCAAACATCTATTCAAGACCAGGAAGAATTATCATCCTTATTACAAGTTCCTTTAGTTGCAGGTACTGTTAATAGAGGTTCTTCCGTTGTTGGTGCTGGTATGGTTGTTAATGACTGGTTAGCCGTTACTGGTTCTGATACCACTGCTCCAGAACTCTCCGTAGTTGAATCTATATTCAGATTACAGGATGCTCAACCTGATGCCATATCTGGTAATTTAAGAGATACTTTAATTGAAACTTACTCATAAGTTTACCGTGGCATTTTAAACAATAAAGAGAGTATGATAATTTCAGAGGAAGCATACTCCTCTTTATTTTTTGAAGTTTCGCTCCTTTGATTTGCTACTAGAAAGCGGATGTATTATCTGATTTTTAATATTAGCGTATTATTTTTAAGGAGAAAGCTTATCTGCATTTACTTTATTAAAGATTTCACCTAGCACATTATTAAGTACTATTTAGAAATACCATGTAATCTGTATAATAGAAAATAACAAAACTGTTAATTCATATGCAAATTTTATTTATATACAGGAATTACACTGCCGTTTAAATACCTCGCTTTAAGTTGTGTAGTAATTTACAAGAACAGTCTACTCTACAATATGGATTATTGGGGTATTCAAAGAAGATCAATTAGATCTGACGCTCTTCTGAGATTGGCTAAACTAAGTCTTGAGAATGACGTGAAGACTATTTCAGATACCCAGAGTACCGTTTCTATGGGAAGTTTTGCAAAGTTATTATCTTTGGTAGGTGAACTTGGAGACAAGAACAACTCCTTATCAAAAGTGGCTATTACGTTGAAAGAGTACGAAGTTTTAGTTTCATTATGCGAGTCTACGAATTTTGATTTATTATCTGTCGACCAAGCAAAGTTGATGATTGAGAAATTTAAATTATATTTGTTAGAATTACCCAATCAAAAGTTTAGTACTTCAATATTTGACAACGATTTGAACTACATCCCTTGGAAGAATCTAGCAGAAAACTTGACAAAATCTTTAATAAGCATAAGCTTGAAGTTTGATAAGTTTAGAGATGAAATCTTGGAAATATTCTTAAATTTTAATCAGCAGTTTTTTGAAACTAAAGATTTTGGGCTTTCCAATTACCTTACATTAATTGGATTTATCGATGGGCTTATTAAAAATCCTAACCTTATTACTAAGGATAGAAAGTCGTTTGAAATATTTTTAATTTTAGACTCTTATGTGAACAATGCTGATTTCTTAAATCAAATTGAGTCGTACTACAACTCAATTACCATTAATTTAGATTATGGGTATTTACTTGAACACGAAATAGTCAAGAATTTTTCACCTATTCTCTTCTTAGAAAAATTAAGTTCTTTGATGTGTTCTATTATGAAGTCTACTATAAAAATTTCGGGGAGTAATCTATTGGAGAATATTTTGGTGGATATATCAAAAAAATATGAGACTAACTTGGAGGTTGATGAATTGACATCGTTAACTTCTTTTGAAAATGAAATCATAACGACTTTGACCGAAAAGAGTATACAAAAAATGGAATTACTTGATAGAGGTGAAACTTATATTGTTTACTCTAATCTCAATAGATTGAAGATTGGATATCTAGCAAAGAGCAATATTTTACAAGTGATAGGTGCAAGTATATATAAAGAAAGCATAGATTTCAAGTTTGCCAAGAAGTGTTTCAGGAACTGTCTTGAAATTAAAGATTTTATGTTGGATCCGGATTTAGGTTTAAGTGTCATTCAGTTAGGATCTTTATTAGTTTATAAAGATGAACAGGTTGGATCAATATTGACAAGAGCATTCACTTCTTTAATCTCCAATCCAAAACTTGTTTACTGCCAAAAGGCTTCTCAAAGCGTCGGTCAAGCTAGTAAAGTATTATCACAGGATGCAGTTGTCACAACAATATATGCCCTAACAAATTTATTATTTGTGGGTGGGAATGAGTTGCAAAGTAGCAGAAGAACTCAAAGTATGATGAGATTGGACAGCGTATCTGGTAGAGATTTTTCTATTTCAAGGAAATCTATGAATAACAATGATGAAATACAAACTAATAATAATGGCTTTGCATATAATGAAGTTGATAGGAATATTGTTTCAGAGAATGCAGTTACTGCTATAATTGAAATCTCTAGAGCCTGTGATGATGAGAATATAAGTACACTAGCTGTTTCAATCTTATCACAAAAAGCAATCAAACCAGACTCAGCAATAGGGAAACTAATTTTAGAAGGTCTTGTATCTTGTGCTCCTTCTCTACCTGAGCGTGAATTTATAATTCTTCTGAGACTTCTAAACAGACTCTCTCTAGACGCATTTGAAGAAGGAAATGCCTCATTATTAGAAAATGTAACAGAAGCAAGAGTTAAGCTCTCACATAATCTTATGCCTGAAAATCCATTATATTTTGTCTACTTGCATGAGATTTTGCATGCAATTATTAGTAAAGGAGACGTTGAAGAATTAGAGCACCACAGGTCACATACTGAGATTAGAGAAATAGGAGAACAAATTGCTATTCATTTGAAGCCTTTGGCTGAACTACTTCCGGATATCGTAGCAGGTGAAAAGCCTTTAAAAATCCAGGATACTAATACGGTGAATCTTTTTAGAAATATATGGTTCAATATGATTGTTCATGGATATTCAATTAATTCGAATAATACTAAAAAATATTCTGATATCTTAGAAAGAATTGCTTATAATACTCCTCCATTAGCTAGTGAACTTTCATGGAACAGAACAGAAACCTCTTTAGAATTGAATACGGTCTTACGTAGGGGGTCCTCAAATCATAACGTGAAGAATCATAAGAGTATCATGGAAGAGATTTTCGAGGTTCATCGGACTTTATCGTATCCAAAACTAATGTTTTTAGCTTCAACTGTTTTCCTTGAATCCTTGAGAGTAAAACTAGGTGACGCATCAACTATTTTAAACTATTATTCAGATCCATCCACCAAAACAAGTGGAGTTGATAAGTACATTGGATCTATAGCACTTAGAATTAGTGAAGATTTTATTCAGCTAATTAACAGAGGAGCAAATAAGCAATTTAGTGCTGATAATATTGCAGAACAATTAAAGAATATGTTGATTTTATGCAGTCATAGAGTAGAAGAATTACAAGATTGTGCCTTTAAATGTTGTGATTTATTGATAAATAAAGTACCATCTTCACTTTGTCACCCAAAGAGTTTATTTGCTTTATTTGATTTACTCACGCTATTATTTAATAGCATAATTGATGCTGATATTAACCAGTATGAACCAACTACTTTATTCAAAGCTCCAAAGTCAGGAATTGAGCTTCTTTTGTCTGATTCCTACTCTTGGAGGAAATCTACTTTTGATAGATTTCACAAATATGCCCAAAATTGGCTAACCTTAATTTTATTGAAGAGTAGCATCGATGTCAGAAGTTTAATTCAGTCATATGCTGCTGACCTTAAGGGCTTTAAAGTTGATAATAAATTTCAATTTGGTGTCTCCTTTGCTTTAAATATGGCTGGCCAGATATTGGGGAATGATAGAGAAATGTCTTCCATTTCGAAAATACCAACACATGATTTCAATACATTACCATTAATTATTACACTGTTGAATTGGAGAAGTAATATAATGAGCAATTTAATGAACTCCGATTCACTCTCAAAACCTAACGATGAGACCATAATCAATTCTATAAGATATAAAATTTCATTAATAAGTGAGAGTCTTAAGAAAGGTTTGCGTCCTTCCACATTAGATGCAACAAATTTACTTAGTGATATTACTGGAATGTGTATCATTTCTAAAAATGATTCCGCTGAAATGATTCGTTATCTTGTTGAGATTCCATTCATGTTGTTCGATCCTGGTTTGATTTCTACAGTTAGAGGTTTCTGGTTAACAGTCATGAAAGACAGGTCAGATTTATCTATCTTGTTACTATCAGAAATAGCAAAGAGATGGGAAATTTCCATTGAAATGAGACAAGGTTTATTTTCAAAAGATTTCAACTTGCTGAACGCAGAATATCTAAAGCAAGAGTACTCACCAAGTGATTACAAGACTGTGAAAAAGAAAGCTCATCGCTCTAGTAAAGCTTTTGAGATCCATTTGGAAATAATCAGATTGTTTTCTTCGAATTTTGAGGCTACTTTAAATCAATCTGATCATTTGCTTAAACTATTTACAAGATTTGTTGAAGTAGGGCTTAAATATCTTCCAGCGGCAAGTTTTCACCCTTTTGCTAGACTAATAAGATTTGAATTAATTAGATTTTCATTTGATGTTCTCAATTACCATTTTAAACTTGGATCTAGAAGTGTAAAATCCTTGACAGAATTAATATTTGATGCTTCATTATCATGGTTTAGAACTAAACATCTGTTTCCTTATGGATCTAACGTCTTGAAGGTCAAAGCTGATTTTGGTCTATTAATAGAGGTTGCAAGATTGTTGAACCATACACCAGTACACTCCTCGAGAGAGTTAGAATCGAAGAAGAATATTTTACTATTATTCTTGGATGATGAAATATCTAAATTTTCCGTTTGGTTAAACCCATTGAGTCCCTTAGATACAAGAGGAAAGTATACATTACACCAAATAAAAGCAAACCATATTACTGAAGCATATGCCATTGATCCTATATTAGCGATAAACTTGGCTGAAAGATATAAAATTAAAGATTATCAAGACATACTTCAAAATTTGCTCATTAAAAATCCATTAGTTTCAATATCTTATCCAAGTGCAATTCAGTATTACTTGGGTATTAATGGCAAGACAAATATGCCTAGCCACTATCTTTTATTTTGGGAACCTCTTTCGCCTATTGATTGTATTACATTATTCCTTCCACCATTTGGTAATGATCCATACGTGCTACAATACACTATGCGTTCTCTTGAATACCATGATGTTAATCTTACCTTCTTTTATGTGCCACAAATTGTTCAGAGTTTGAGGTTCGATGCAAAAGGATACGTAGAAAGGTTTATCATGGAGACTGCCAAGGTATCTCAGTTATTTGCTCATCAAATTATATGGAATATGTTAGCAAATAGTTTTAAGGATGAAGAATCTACCGAGCCTGATAATATTAAGCCAGTATTGGACAGCATTCAAGAAAACATGACTAAAGAATTTAGCACACAAGATCTTGAATACTATAAGAAAGAGTTTGGATTTTTCAATGAAGTAACAAGTATCTCGGGTAAGCTTAAGCCGTACATTAAAAAATCCAAAGCTGAAAAGAAACTTAAAATCGATGAAGAAATGGCAAAAATTCAAGTGGAGCCAAATGTATATTTACCTAGTAATCCTGATGGTGTTGTGGTTGATATTAATCGTAAATCTGGGAAGCCTTTGCAATCTCATGCTAAAGCCCCTTTTATGGCTACATTCAAGATCAAAAAAGAAGTGGAAGAGATTGATGATTATGGAAATAAGCAAATCTGTTATTTAGAAAAATGGCAAAGTGCAATTTTTAAGGTTGGTGATGATTGCCGTCAAGATGTTTTAGCCTTGCAGCTTATCTCTGTTTTCAGATCGATTTGGTCAAATGCAGGTCTCGATCTCTATGTCTATCCTTATAGGGTAACTGCGACAGCCCCAGGCTGTGGTGTGATTGACGTACTTCCAAATTCTACCAGTAGAGATATGTTAGGAAGAGAAGCTGTCAACGGTTTATACGAATATTTTACTACCAAATTTGGTCCTGAAAATTCTATTGAATTTCAGCAGGCTAGAAATAACTTGATTAAGTCGTTGGCCGCATACTCAATCATCTCCTACTTACTACAATTCAAAGATCGTCATAACGGTAATATAATGTACGATGACCAGGGTCATATCCTACATATCGATTTTGGGTTCTGTTTTGACATTGTTCCTGGTGGAGTAAAATTTGAGACCGCGCCCTTCAAGTTGACACAAGAAATGGTGATGGTTTTGGGAGGCTCAAATGACACCCAAGCCTTTAAGTGGTTCGAAGAACTCTGTGTTAAGGGTTACTTGGCTTGTAGACCCCATATGGAGACTATTATTAGATGTGTGGTTCCAATGTTGGAAAGTGGTTTACCATGTTTCAAAGAAACTACCATCAAAAAGCTTAGATCAAGGTTTGTTCCTGGAAAATCTGACAAGGATGCTAGTGCATACATGAGATCCTTAGTCAAGAAATCTGGAGCTAGTTTCTCTACAAAAGGTTACGATGAATTCCAAAAGATCACCAACGGTATTCCATATTAGATTTAAATATTTTATACAGTACTGAGTATATTTTTAGCTCCATCAAAAAATGTCAACATTCCTACATGAGATCTTCTTGCATGATCGTATTTACTTTCTCCCAGACACGAATATTGGACTCTACCAAGTATTTTCAAAGAATACTAAAGTTTCTATTTTTGGATCTTGAGGCGCAATCATTTAACAACCATGAATCAGTTAGATAGATATATATTATATTTATACTCGTAGACACCAAGAAATTTTCTCCTGTTTTTATATAAGCCTTTATAGTCCATATATATAAAATTTGCATAGCCATCATTAGTCCGGCATATTACACATTACACAAAATATATTAATTTAGTGGTGGTAAAAAGGATTGATTCACGCTTTATAATACTTTGATTCATCACTTAATTTTGGTTTAGCAATTAATATTTCGATACGGCACTTTGAAACATATTCGCTACTCAGGTCTTTTAGAGAAATTAAAACATATATCCATTAGTAACTGCATGTCAGTAGTCGTTACCGTCACACAATTAAATTCAAATTCAAATATAAACAATAATTATTGAATAATAACTAATATCATAATGAAATTTGATATTATATATTTTATTATCACTCTTTTGATCAGTAACTGTGTTCAAGCAGTCGACATGGTTAAAGCAACTTCATTGCTTACATGTATGGATAATTCACAAATTTCACCAACAGAATTTGATGTCAAATTCTTTCCAGGAAATAACACAGCATATTTTAGCGTCGTTGCTCTTTCAAATATTGACGCCAATGTTAGTGCAAATATCCAATTAATAGCATATGGATTTACGGCGTTTACTAGGAACGTTTCCTTCTGTGATTTACATTTTGATGGTGCAACTGTCCTTTGCCCTTTTTCCACTGGTCATATTGAGATTCAAGACCAAAAGTATACACTCCTGAAGTCAATAACGGATCAAATCCCTGGTATAGCCTACACGATTCCTGATTTAGATGCTAGAGTAAGAGTTGTTTTGTATGATTCAAGTAGCGGTGATCCATTGGCATGTGTTGAAGCCGTTTTGTCTAACGGTAAGACTGTTCAAACTAGATATGCCTCATGGCCAATTGCTGCAATTTCTGGTTTAGGTGTTGTTACTTCAGGTTTTATTTCGGTAATTGGACATTCTAATACTGCAGCACATATTGCATCAAACTCCATGTCATTGTTTGTTTACTTTCAATCGTTGGCGATTACATCTATGATGGCCGTCGCAAAAGTCCCTCCAATTGCTAGTGCATGGGCGCAAAACTTTCAGTGGTCTCTAGGTATTGTGAAGTTGAATGTTATTCAGAGTATTTCTAATTGGTATCTTCAAGCTACTGGTGGTACTCCAACCGATATTTTAGTAACCTCATATTTATCTATTTCCGTTCAAAAGAAAATCAAGAGATCTATTTCGCATGTTCTTGATTATGTTACCCCTCAGAGTAAGAGAAGTGATATGATTGATCTTGTAAAGAGAATTTCGATTTCTCTTGATAATTCTCTGGATGATATTGCGTATAGTGATAATTTAGATTCAACTTTGTACACTACAGATGAAAAGGATAGCAGTATTTCAGGTAAAATTTTGGTATTGAGAGGAATTCAAAGAGTAGGATACTTGGCAGGCATTGAAATTACTAGTCTCTTTATGACCGGTATCATTTTCTTGTTGTTTTTCACTTTTGTAATGATTGTTTGTTTGACATTCTTCAAGGCATTGATTGAAATTTTGATTAGATCAAAAATTATGAATGAAGGTAAATTCAACGAATATAGACAACAATGGACACACATTGTAAAAGGTGCTTTGTATAGATTGCTATTACTAGCCCTTCCACAAATCACAGTCCTTTGCTTTTGGGAATTTTCCACAAGAGACTCTGCAGGTATTGTTGTCGTAGCTGTTTTCTTGTTGATAGTTGCTGTCGTATTATTATGCCAAGCAGCCGTCAGGGTTATTTATATTGGACGAAAATCTGTTAGACAGTTTAAGAATCCTGCTTATTTACTCTTTGGAAATGGTACCTTCTTGAACCAATACGGTTTCATCTATGTACAATACAAAGCTGATTGTTATTATTTTATAGCCATCAGTCTTCTTTATGTTATTTTGAAATCTTTGTTTGTCGCTGTGCTTCAACATTATGGTAGAGTTGTTTCAGTCATCATTTTTGTCATCGAATTAGTGTACTGCATTATCCTTTGTTGGATTAAACCATTTATGGATGGAAGGACAAACGCATTTAATATTTCCATCAGTGTTATTGGCACTATTAATGCGTTGTTCTTCATGTTCTTCTCAAGTATCTTCAATGAACCCCATATTGTTTCCTCTATAATGGGTATCGTTTACTTCATTTTGAATGCTGTTTTTGCACTTTTCTTATTGATTTTTACAATTGTAACATGTGCATTAGCTTTAATTTACAAGAATCCAGATACCAGATATCAACCTATGAAAGATGATAGAGTATCATTTTTACCAAGATTTGAGACTGCTAAAGGGCAAGATCCTAACAGAGATGGAGATTTAGAATTAATGGCTCTTGGTGCTACTGCTATGAGAGGGCATGAGAATGGAGGTAAGGCAGTAGGTATGTATGATGAGAATTCTTCAATTTATGATGATGATTCATCCTCTTATAGATTTTCCAATGATAATGTGCAAAGCGGGGCCATGGCACATGAAAACTCTACAAATAGTGATGACTTATTTACTGATGCTGAACCAATAAAACCAACAACTATAGTAGGAAATGCTAATAATGTTATGGATTATAATACAGCTTACAATGCGAACCCATACGAAAAAAGAGTAAATTTTAATTAGAAAAAAAAAAAATGAACTGGATTCAGCATTGAATACACTTCTATATATAAGTAATATATGAATTAGTGATGAAAAAGTTCTATTATGGCCTATGTTTTAATTTCATAAGTTAAAAGGTTGATGCCTACTATTCTTCCCTCTGATAAAAACATAACTGGAAGTATTAGGATGTATATGAACATGATATAAATTACTTAAAAATGGTTAGTGTTAGAGCACAAAAAGTCTTTAATATACTTATAGTTATAATATATGCAGAATAAACGAGCTATATGGAATATTTAAATGGTATCTTAAGAAATATTTGAAAGAAAATGAAGCTGGATTAAGATCAGAAAGTTGTAGACTATATCGTTAGCAGAAGCAATAAGATATGAAATAATTAGTCCTAAACAATAATATGAAGTATGATTGGCTTTACACTCAGATACTTCTCTCTAAAAACTATATAAAGATGTTATAATGCTCTTAGGCTGTAGCTAACTCCACAAGGTAGCTAATTAAATTTCATATATTATACAATTAACTTATTGACGCTGTGTTTTTGTCACTTAAAAAACTGGGCGTGTGGCGTAGTTGGTAGCGCGTTTGCCTTGCAAGCAAAAGGTCACTGGTTCGATTCCTGTCTCGTCCAATTTTTTCTTTTGACAATCATTTAAGAATATTTATTCTGCGTCTTAAACTATCAATGTTTAAGAAGTAAAGAATTATATTAAATCTATAAATCTCTATGAGACTTTTATTAACTATATTTTAGAACATTAAGTAAGTCTATCAAGTCCCCTTCAAAAGACTCCATAAATTTATCCATTTCACTTGTGCCATATTTGTCATAGGAAGTGTCTATATCATGTAATTTTTTCTTCAATTCATTCAGTAGATTTAATGTTGAATCTGAATTAAGTGCATTATAATCTTCTAAATCATCAGCATTAAGACCAAAATCCTTAGTCAGGAATTTTCCAAATGCATTTTCATTTAATTCTGTCCACCTTTTATCAATTTGATTTTGAGGTGGCTTTTCTGAAGCAGATGATTTCTCTAACAAGTATTGCTTAAAGAGCATTCTTTTCTTAAGTGTAGTATTAATCCTATGGTTTAATTGCTTCATTAACAAATCATTGTTTATACCCACCTTGCCTGCAAGATGAATTTTGACTCTATCTGGGTCTACATATTTTAGCCTTAATAAATCAATAAATTTCTGAACCCATCTGATAAGATTTAAAAATAGCTCCTGATCATCTTTGGTATATATCTTGTGGATGAAATTCCATATTGATTTATCATGATTATCTAAAATACTTTTAATTCTATGGAAAATCTGATCCGAGGTGAGATAATAAATTTCTGAATTATTCAAAGTCACAAGTTCGTGGATTAACTCGTTCATGAATTGCTGAAAATCTTTAAATATTAAATGGATATCACATTTACTAAAGAGTGACATTAATGGTTGATAAAATAATGTGAGGAAATCCTTCACTAGCATGGTTAATTCTGGTTCTTGCCACAATTGTTTAAATAGTTGTTTATCTTTCTTTCGCAAAAGAATTCTCCAATACTGCTTTAAGTTAATATAAAGTTCTGCTTCCTCTAAATTTCCATCACCAACAATAGTCCTATAGGCTTCATAAGATTTTTTTAACTTGATTAATGACCATTCTTCGATTTTCGTATCTAGAATATCGCTAGTTATTATTGATAATAGTAAATCCTTACCTGTGAGAATTGAGGTTTCTTTGATATCTTCGACCATGGTATACAGCGCACAACAATATTCTTTCACCTTATCCAAAAGCATTTGGTCTTCCCCTTTAAGCTTTTCATTGCATAATGTATCTAATTCTTTTTCATATTCATTTAAATCTTCATTCAAAAGCATCACAAAGATCATAGATAATAAATTCTTGGATCCTGAATTCTTAGCTTCTTTCTGTAGTTCGGTATCTTTACTTCCACCCCAACTGGGCAATGAAAAAGTAGGAATATTTACTAATAATAAATCAACTACTCGCGAAACGATTTTAACAGGATTTGTAAATCTTAAGATCCCATAAACTACGTTATATGGAAAAAGCTTATGAAATTTTTGACATTTACTTAAAAATTCGTTTGAGTTATCCTGAGTGAAAAAAACCTGATATAGAGTGGCAGCTATTTCTAATTTGCACCATTCATTAAAGGTCTTTAGTAGAGGAGATAATTTGTTTATATCTGAGGTTAGCCCAATATCTCTAAAAAGATTAGTTAATGTATCAGGGTCTTTAATTATACTTTGCTTGAATTTATCAAAATCATTTGCAAGTTTGATTGCAACCTTTGATGTCTGACTTTGAAATTCAAGTTGGGTTTGTATCATTAATTTCTCGTGTTCAAGTCTAATTAAATAATCTGAGTTATCTAATGGCGAAAGAGCAGAGAATTCGAGCTTCTTTTCAGATAGGAAAGCAGAAAATATATCAGAATGTAATATTTCTGGATATTTAATGAGAAAGTTCAAATATCCTCTCAATCCTAATCTAAGTTTTTCTCTTTTTAACGTCTTATTACCTTCAAAGCTAGCTTTTCCAGTAGCAAAGCTATCCGCTATATCTCTATCTTCACTAAAGCCATCGTCGTTTTTATACTTCCTTGGAAGTTTAGTAATTTCACCAGACATGATACCTGGAAATTTTCGTTTTAAATCACTTTCTAATCTTTTAAACTCTGTGTATGACCTTGCAATGAAGTGGGAGCTGTAATCATAACCATTAACTGTTTCTTTTCTAGTAACAATTTGTAAGACAAACTTATACTTACTTTTATGAGTAGGGGAATCGTGAATAGGAAAAATATTCCCAAATACGCTCCATGTAGTTTTTTTAGGTTTATTCTCGTTCACTATAACTTGAACCGCAACAATATTTAGGTATGTGTCATTTTCAAAGGTCATCTTTTCAAATTCATCTAAACGAACATTCAAAGATGTAGAGGTGATTTTTTTTTTCTCTAATTTTTCAAGCCTACCCCCATCAGTGATTTTTAAATGATCGCTGTTTAGATAATCTAGGTCTTTTTCAGTGATTAAAACAGAATTGAAAAACAATACCAACCCTGATAATAGTTTCTGATTCACTTGTCTTCTCTTAGTCACATTTTCTTTCCTTTCTTGTGAATCTGATATAGTTTTCAGATTGAAGCTGTCGACAAATGGTTGAACAGTCCTTTGCCAAAAAGTAATTTGATTTTCAATTGAATTATATTTCAAGAAGGGAAATGTTACCACAAAACTCTTGAAGAAAAATTTCAATAGTGTCATGGACGTATAATCATCTTCTTTTGTAGTCTTGAAAGGATAACCCAATAACTCGCAGCTTTTCGGCTTTGATAACAAATGTAATTCATATTTTAACCGTGTCTCAATTAAATACTTCTTTAAGAAATGTTCCTGTATAGGTGAAAAGTCAAGAGCATCTTCTATCCTATTACTGCTTTCTACCATAATATTTCTCACTTTTTATGTTCTATAGATAGTAATCTATTTAGTATTGAATATGCACCTCATCCACAAGTTTGCGACATATAAACAATGTCGTAAAGATGTCGTCAAAGGAAGAGATGCCAAAATTTTTTTTTGTCTCATTTAAATTTATTTAGTGAAAACTTTTTCAAAGCGTAGAAGTTATCTCTGTTCAATTGACATCAGTTTCCTTTTACATATATCATAGGTTGCAATGGGTACTCAGAAAAAGGAAAAGCAGAGAAGAGTAAGGGAAAATGATACCAGAGATGGTAATCTCCGTGTCAAAGGTGAAAATTTCTACAGAGATGCTAAGAAGGTGAAACATTTGCAAATGTATAAATCTGGTAGGGCTGTCCGTAACGCTCAAGGTGATATCATCCAAGCTGCTGCGTTACAAAGCACCGATGCTCCTACAGCTCGTGTTGATCCAAACAGAAAGTGGTTTGGAAACACAAGAGTTATTGCCCAAGATGCTTTATCACACTTTAGAGAAGCCATGGGTCAAAAGAAAAACGATTCTTATCAAGTTTTGTTGAGAAGAAACAAGTTGCCAATGTCTTTGTTGGACGAAAAGGATCAAACCGAGTCGCCAACGGCCAAGATCTTGGAAACTGAGTCGTATTCCCTGGCTTTTGGTCCAAAGCAACAAAGAAAGAAGCCAAGAAGTATAGCTGCTTCTTCTTTAGAGGAATTAGTACAATTGACTGAAAACGACTCTACGGCATATCAAGAAAAGCAAGAATTAGACTCTACTTTGGGTTTAATGGGTGGTTCAATTTTAGATAAAGATGATTTCACACAAGAAGCAAAGGAAGCTATTTTCCACAAGGGTCAATCTAAAAGAATTTGGAATGAATTATATAAAGTTATTGATTCTTCTGATGTTGTCATTCATGTAATAGATGCAAGAGACCCACTAGGAACAAGATGTGATACAGTGGAAAAATATATCAGGGATGAATGTCCTCACAAGCATTTAATTTATGTTTTGAATAAGTGTGATTTGGTACCAACTTGGGTTGCGGTATTTTATTTTTTTTATTTTTTTTTTGTTGGAAATTGGTATTTGATGTGATTCAAAAAATTATAAACTTTTATTTTCTCTTCTCTTTACCCCAAGGACCTTTGTCAGGGTGGCATTTTGTTGATTTATTCGACGTTTATTTACAATGCTGCCTGTTACGTCGTTGGAAGATTGATACCTTCTGCCTTGATCCTTATTTTCGGATAAGTTCTATACCGTTTTGGTATGGATTTGATCTACTTGAGCGATAGTTTTTATTGCTCTACTTAAGATGGTTACGGGATCTTCTTGAGTTGAAACAATTCGAAGATTTTCTTCATTTACAATGAATTGTTTCGTAGTATAGAAACCGACATTTTTCTCTTATGACCCCATTAACACATCAAACACACAATTTCTATTATTTCTTGTTCTGGGAAATTATACTAACATTTATAGGCTGCATGGGTAAAGCACTTATCGAAATCTTATCCAACATTAGCATTCCATGCTTCCATAACTAACTCTTTCGGTAAAGGTTCTTTAATTCAATTATTACGTCAGTTTTCAACATTACATGCTGATCGTAAACAAATTTCTGTTGGTTTCATCGGATATCCTAATACTGGTAAGTCTTCCATTATTAATACCTTACGTCGTAAAAAGGTTTGTACTGTTGCCCCAATCCCAGGTGAAACAAAGGTTTGGCAATATATTACTTTAATGAAAAGGATTTTCTTAATTGATTGTCCTGGTATTGTTCCACCTTCGCTGAAAGATACTGAATCTGATATTTTATTCAGAGGAGTAGTCAGAGTCGAACATGTATCTCATCCTGAACAATATATACCCGATATGTTAAAGAAATGTGAGCGTAAGCATTTGGAAAGAACTTATGAAATTAAAGGCTGGGCTAAATTTGAAGATGATGAAACTTTATTGGAACAAGCAAGTAATGAATTTATAGAAATTATAGCTAGAAAGCAAGGTAGATTACTTAAGGGTGGTGAACCCGATGAAAGTGGTGTCTCTAAACAGATCTTAAACGATTTTAATAGAGGTAAGATACCTTGGTTTGTTCCTCCTCCAAAAGATGAGGAAGAAAGAACTGGTGAAGATAAGAAAGCTCACTACAAGAGAAAGAGAGAAGAAAGAGAAGAAAAGAAATCCGGGGAAGCTAAGAGAACTAAGACTGACAAAGTTGAGGACGAAGAGTGGGAAGGTATTAAGGATTGAGATAACTTTTATGTTTTGTTACTTTATTAATAGTGTATATTAGAGATCATATATATTTTTGCATAAAATACTAATTATAGTCGTTAATTACAAGGTATTTACTTATCTGTGTGTTGATTAATCTACCTTACATGAAGTGTCGAGTATAAATGTAAAACTACAAAATCATTAACTAGCATATTTCTATCGAATCTTAAAGGGGTCTTCCAAAATGAACCATTCCACTCTTCGTGGCAGCAGGGGTGGATGGAGCAGGTATAAAGCCATTTTGAGACTGTGATTGTTCTCCACCGATTGAACCAAATGCTCCACCTAATCCCCAAATTATGCCTTTAAATCTCGAAATGGTATTAATATCAAAACTTGCTTGTCTTAATAATTCTTTAAAGCACTCCATAGATAAGTATGTATGTAATGTGGAAGTAATTTGCTGTTGGTGTCCTGGAAATTGTCCGTTAGTGGATGTAGAAAAATATTGACGAATAACGGGAGAAATAGGTAATAAGTTTAACTCTTCAGCCAAGTACTCAATTGATGGTTTATTATTTGGACTCTTTTCCGCAGAATCCCCATTAGATTTATTCAACAATTGATTACCAATTAGCTTCAAATCGTAGAAGTTAGGAAAGTACTTGGAGCACCACCAATAAAACTCTTCTTCATTTACAGGAAGGTTATCATTTATCAATAAACTTATTAAAAAACCCAAGTCATATCCTGCATGATAACTGATCCAATTTATTGAAGTATCTAGAAGTAAACCACTTTCAATAATCAACTCAGAGAATTCAAAATGCAGAATACCTTGAGTCATATGCAAGGAGAAGTTAATTTGGGAAGTTTGAGCTAACATAGCCAAGTGCTCTTCATTGTACATTTCTTTATTAAGATCATACAAGAAATTGAACTGCCAAATTATGGAAGAACTAATTTCATTATTTTTTATCTTTGTTACACACATGGAGAGTTGAATCAAATTCAATAAATCCGAATTTGATCTTAATGTTTGAAAATGATAATCTGACGACGACTTAAATGTACCGACTGGTCTTGCGACAATACCGGGGATTTCCTGATGGATAGCAATGTATACTGAAGATGTTTTATCATTGGCAAAGGTACGTAAAGCATGGAATTCATGTTCTAAGTTTTGGGCCCAGACCTCTTTGATAATTGGAACTTGTGTGTTTTGAATCTGTTGCTGTGATTGTTGCTGTAATTGGAGACTTAGCTGTTGTTGTTGCTGCTGCTGTTGTTGTTGTTGTTGTTGTTGTTGTTGTTGTTGTTGTTGTTGCTGTAATTGTAACTGGAGTACTGGATTGACATTCTGAGCACCAATATTTCCATTTACTGGTCCACCAACTTGACCACTGACAGATCCATTAACTATTCCTCCTATTGGATTCGAAGAAGAGTGGGTAGATGCATTACCACCTAATTGCTGTTGTAAGTGATGATTGAGAAGTTGTTGTCTTTGAAGTTGTTGTTGCTGTAATTGAAGCTGGGAAACTTGAGGTGATTGACCATTTGTATTAATCGCTTGATGCGGCTGTTGTTGCTGCAAGTACTGAAGGTGTGGGTTAACATTCATAGTGACTTCTTAATTCTATTAAATAACAATAATACAAGATTAGAAGAAATGCTTGGCTATAGTACAAATTTTGCCAACTTTAAATATTCTTGGAAAAAAAATAACTAATAAAACCTAACCTGATTACGCTTCTACCACTGTTACCTTTAGTTATTGTGTCAAAAATGATCGCTTTATATTTCTATTATATCTTCCTTTGAGAAAAGAATTGATCAATTGTTCACAATTTGCTTTTGTGTAATATTGTTACCCACTACCTACTTCTATACAACTCCAGATTTTCAACAATCAATCATAATTAAAGCACAACAAAGACTAGCATTAGGGTAAACAATTTAAGGCAATCGTAGATATTATTACATAAAACGTGTTCAATATAGAAAGAAGAGAATTTGTTAAATTTAATTTGAAATGAGAAGATTGTATCATAAATGGCGATTTAAATGATATAAAGGAAAAACTATATCGTAGTTCATATATAGTCTAAAAGGTCTTTACGATAATATTTTATGAAAATCTTTTTGAAATGAATTTATGGTATACGTTAACATATGAAGATTGTAATTGATTGTACCACTTATAACTGATCTCTGTAGTTGGATATATCAGCACTAATCTGGTTATTTCCTTGTAAAAAGTCGTGAACACCTATTCTTCTTGGCTTTATTAAATGTTGAAGTAAAAATGCCACACCGCATACTAATGCAACGATAGCAACTACAATATAGATTATTCCTAGGGCCATATTACGACCCCCAAATATAGAATTGGTAGTAATCACCATTGTCTTGGAACCTCCAAAAATTGACACTGGGTAATTCAAGTCAATAGTCATCAGATAAGTGCCTGACAATAATGTTTCTGTGGTGTTTTTCCCATAAAGTTTATAAAATGAAGGTAAGCCTGCAGTTCTCATCCAATTCTGTAAGTGCTCCCATTGGGATAAATCTGGGATATTAGTCTCATTGTATCCATCCGGGAACATTTTATACCAATTTGGAGGAGGAACGATCTCATCAGGAGAATATTTCGTCTTTTTGAATTTGTGAGAACGATCTGAGGGCCAAGATATGTCTGATGCAGAAAGTTCGTATGTTTCATTATTTTGACTATTCTGAGAATTCAATAACACTGGATTATACAAGGTATCGTTGAAATAAGAATTTGCAATTAAACCACATGGATAAATAGCCTTTTCATCACTTCCACTACCACTAGACCTAAGAGGTTTGCAGTTACTACTTAAATCTGAATACGCTAGCGCATTTCCCTTTAATTGGTCTATATCATAAGACTGGAGATATTCACGATGATTTTGATAAAAATTGGTTAATTTATAATACAAGAAAATCGGAGCTGAAAGATCCTTTGGTAAAGTGAATTCCAAATCACATCTTTGTGCTGTTTCTTTAAAACTATCCGTATAGTTTACTGCCCTCCATTTCACCTGTGGATCGGTGCTTTTATGTTTGAAGTGATGGTACACGTACTTTGAAGGTACATCTTCGAATGATCCCGATTGTTCATGACATTTAGAATAATCCACAGATAACATTTCCACATTGTACGTTGTGTGTAAAATAGCAGCCCCTAAGGGTGCAAATATCATTGCAAGAATAAAAAGTAACGGAATTACTGTCTTGGGCGTCAAAATCGGTTGCCATGCTTTCAATCTTTGTTGTCTGAATGCGGTGTTAGGTGGCTTTCTTGATTTATTTACATCGGAAACTGCTCCATTTATTGGCTCGTCATCATCTTCTGACGACTTACGTCTCCGTAAGAAATCCATTACCTAGTCTTCTTTTATTGCTGTTATATATTTATATAAATGATAGCATTACAAGGCTGAGGTAATAAAATAGAAAAATGTGAGAATAGTCGTGTGTAGACCGAGATCAAATAAAGATTAATCTATTATATTAGTGCTATATAAGTTGTATTAAAAATACATGTAATGCCTATCTAAGATGAAGTAGATTTGTTTTTCTTGCCATTCTGCTTTTTATCATTTCTGCCACGCTTTGAATCACCGTTTAATTTTTCCTTTTGATCTTTTACTTTTTTACCCCCATTATTAGAAGCCTTAGATTCCCTATGCTCCAATTGAATTGTGATGTTATCTATAGTAGTTTCCTTAGCCTCCAAAGCCTTTTTCTGTGAGTCCTCGCTAAAGAAATCACATAAAGCAATGTTGCCATTAGGTTTGAAGAATTTGATACCACCAAACTTCTTTGTCAAATGGTCCTTTAATTGCTTTTCATCAAGTTGTTTGACTCCACGGATGTAGATTGGGAACCAATCTTCCTTCTTGTATTTTATATTTTGTTGCTGTTGTTGAGGAGTTTGGGATGATGAAGCCTGTGGTTGTGATTGAGGAGTATGCGATGGGGCCTTTGATGTAGGTGGTGTAGTGACTTGAGATGGAGAGGAAATAGATGGCTTGTTAGAATGCTTTGGAGGGGCAGCTTGGGAAGCCAATGCAGCCCATGACAATGGAGCACCAGATTGACTGGTACTTTCTGTTTCTTCTTCACTTGGTTCTGGTGATACCACCCTTTCATTCTTGATTTCCTTTTCATTTTTGCTTTCAGGTAGTTCTGTGGTTGTAATTACATCTGCTACAGAAGAATGATTATCAACTTGAGGGGGTTCAGATTTTTTCTCTTCAACTTCTTCCTTTTCAGCTCTTTCCTTTTCAGCTCTTTCCTTTTCAGCTTTTTCCTTTTCAGCTTTTTCCTTTTCGGCTTTTTCCTTTTCAGCTTTTTCTCTTTCAGCTTTTTCTCTTTCAGCCTTTTCCTTTCCAGCAATAGCCTCTAGTTCAGTTTCAGTCTTTGTTGGTTTCTTTTCTTGGGCTTTTACCTCGACTTTTTCAGCGACAACCGAATCAACCTTCTTCTTAGATTTGCTTTCTTGCTCTACATCTTTCTTTTCCGCTACATCATCGGCATCTTTTGCAACTGTCTCAGCTACAGCAGTCTTAGAAATCTTTATTTCCTCTTGCTTTTTGTCCTTTAATTCAGTTGCAGACCTCACGGTCACGGCTTCCTTTGGAACCGAACCATTCGATTTCTTTTCAGTAGTATTTTCTTCGTCAGTTACAATGATAGGTTCATCTTTAGTTTCTTCCAAATCAATGAATACCAAGATATCATTAGCGACATCAAAGGAATTTTCCTTTTTACCCGGAGTTAAAAGGAAAGTTTGGGTAAATTGCAAATATGGTGATCCGTTCTTAGCCCATTCACCACAAACAACTATTAAGATCTTATCGTTCAAGCATACCTCAAAATTAGCACTAGTAACAACAATTCTGTTGGTAAAGTCTAAGCTCGACTCATTTGCAAATCTAGTCTTAATTGCACTGGTTCCTGAAGCCTTGTATATGGTTTTAGGCTCTTTCACATCGATAGGAAACTTGTTGTGGCTGATAGATGCATCAGCACGATAGATCTTGTGAATATTCTCGATATTGTTGTTATAGAAATCATAATAGGATTCTATAAAAAACCATCCAATAGAGGCCGCACGGTCACTTAACAACGTCTGCTCTTCAGCCTCTTGTTGGGTCGTATTTGGTGAAGTTGTGGTCATTGGACGCTTCTACTAAATCGATACTATCTTACTATTTGGTA
Source organism: Schwanniomyces sp. yHRVM31 (assembly GCA_030462985.1). Classification (NCBI taxonomy): domain Eukaryota; kingdom Fungi; phylum Ascomycota; class Pichiomycetes; order Serinales; family Debaryomycetaceae; genus Schwanniomyces; species Schwanniomyces sp. yHRVM31. The sequence goes on from JAKVQU010000033.1 coordinate 67,342, forward strand.
AAGTTATAACACTCTCTATGATAGTGAATCATCATTGTGCCTTGAAAAAAAAAAATGTTCACTGTTGACGACGCGTACACGACTTCTGCTAAGCAAATCTGGTGATTAGATTAGATACATAGTTTTGGCCTAGGCTACTAACTAGCAAGTCGTTAAATAAAAACTCTCGTAATTGCATTTTGGAATAGCAAACTATAGAGCTTATTTTTAGAGAGAACCCATTTGCTCTAAAATAAAATGGAGATCTATTTCTTGTATTTGAAATGAACTCCATACTATTAATAAACAGTGAATATATTGTAAATTATTTTTTACTTTTGGAAATTGGTATGAGTTCGTTTTGGATATTATTCACCGTAAAGTCTGGGGAACACAAAATCTTGATGATAAATATAGTACGGAAGGATGCTGTTCCGATTCTTAGCTTAAAAATAGATTTGAGTAAAAATTAGCTTCGTGTAAACTACTAGTAACGAAACTTAATCTTAGAGTTGTAATGTAAAAAATTAATTTGGTAAAGACTGTAGAAGTTTTGATAATGAAAGAGAAAGAGCTGAAAGAGGAGTTGATAAAAATCACTTTCATGATGTTTTATTTATTAAGTATATACATATATGCATATTCATTTGAAATGTGTCAGATATATAGCACATTGCGTCACGATATAATCTCAATACCGCTTAGAGTAGAAAGGGAATGTCTTCTGTTATTCATTGACATTCTTTTAACAATTCTTCCAAGATCTTGTTCTCTGATTCAGCCTTATTGGAAACACGGTTGAAACTCTTGATACCCAATCTTCTTAAGACTTCAATAGTCTTGTCTCTAGGGAAACCCATATTCTCAAATTGGATAACAATTTCGTCATCAATACCATATAAAGCTGAATCACTTAAATTAGCACTTCCATCCGTACCATCACTGGCGTAGATTTTGGTCCAATATGCTGCAGTTTCTTCAAACCCCTTTCTGTTACTGATGTAATGCTTAGCTACCTCAGCATCTTGAGGATCACTTGGCTCTGGAGACTGTAAAAGTGATTGCAATGAAATTAATGAACTCTTTAATGTTAAAATTGGTGTCCATGCATCTTTCAAGATATCTAAACAAATAGCACCAGTCACGGATGAAATATTAGGATGATATATCTTAGTAGAAAACTTCATTTGTGGTGGTTTAAAAGGATATTCATTAGGAATGTTAATGTCAACTTGGAACATACCACCTTCATATGGAGTACCTGGTGGACCTTTAAAAAAGCCAGTCAATTTGGTTAAATCATTTTCATTGTTCAATCTTAACAGGACCCCTGATTGGGTATCTTGACGACATTCTTCAAGTTCCTTGGCAATTCTTTTCACACGGGACATGATTCTTCTATTTCGATATATTACCTTTTTATGGTTTATTTGTCTGTTTACAATCGATTTGAGATTTGTGGCCTAACAGACGACCAAGGTAGTGCGAGACGTTACAAATATACTTTCTTACAAGAGACTAGTTTAGATTAAAAATATTATACAAGTAGTATACACGGTTGGTGAATTCATGAATCAATATGCTGGCTAGATCCTTTAAAATTGACAGCAAGAGCATCAAATATCTTCTTCATTGTGGGTGAAGCATTATTAACAAATGGTAACTCAAAGAAACCATAATCAGCATTCTTAATCAATTCAGCAAATACAATTGTCAATCCCCATGGGTGAGGTTTACTTACCACTCTTCTTTCAAGTAACACCCTAACAATCATTTCTTGTATCATAGTTCTTTCCGCTGAGGTGGCCCAGATTGAAGTCGAACTGAACAAGTGTAAAATAGTATCAATGAACCAATTCGTATGACTGTTAGGATAACGTAATTGGTTCACAACTGCAGTGATAACGTGGAACTTGAATTCAATAGAACCATAGTTCATCAAATCGACTAATAAAGCAACATGAGACGATTTAGGATTAAAAACTTGGCTATTTGGTAATTTGTCAGCAACTGCTGAAAGTCCAACATGCAAGGCCAAAGCATTAATAAGTCTGTCATTATAATTAATGTTATCCATTCCAAAATAAGAAATTTCTTTCGGATGGTTCAACTTTGTGGCGTTATAAATAGATCTCATCAATGCTGGGGCTGGAATTCTTAAGAAATTTTCTACAGGTTTCTTTAACCCCACTGCTGCTAGATCGTCGATTGGCTTATAAGCAACATTTGGAGGCGAGTTGACTTCCTCTAACTGCTCAAAACTAGCAGTAAAAGGGTCAGGTACGATCACGTTAGCTGGAGTAGCAGATAATACAATATTTCTCAACTGAACATATCCTGGAGGAATAGCTGTAATCAATTGATAGTGACACTCAACCAAGAATTCAGGATAGTCCAACGATAAACTGACAAATATTCTATTGACAGCTTTAAACACAACATTAATAACATCATTGTTAGAATCCTTAGAATAGTTAGATTGGAATTTCAATAATGCGGATAAAAGTTTTACTACAGTAGCATAACCAGACTTATCGGGTAATTCAAGCAATCTTGGTAAGAACATGCGGTGAGCAATCAATGAAACCCAAGCAAATGTAAAACCTGGTAAAATAATTGGTTGGAGAGCATTAAATACGTCACCAATTAATGGATAGAATAATCTATCAAATTGAACTGTAGCATCTGCATCTGTAATTGATGCATCATTCCATGTAGATAATAAGGAAGAGAAGAATCTGAAGTATGCCCTTTCATTCCAGTTACCCTTAGAATCTTCGTGGTCATTAGTCATAACAAATGTTATTACTCCTAATATATTCTTCAAGTAGTCAATGGCCATTTCAGCATCAGAAAAACGCAAGATAATCTTTACGATTAACATTGCTAACGTATCAACAGCAAGATATGTTTCCCGTTGAGTCCTAGTTCTTAATTCGTGTTCTGTAGCGAACACTGTTACTGAAATGTCAGTGGCTGCTTTAAAGAATGTCTCAAAATGTACAGGTTCAGTCAAAATCTCATTTCTTAAGAGATTTTCTATGAAATGATTCAGCAATTCTGTAGTTTTCTCGCCATGAGTGAGCAACTTAATCCATTCGGTAAATATGTAACCCATTTGAGCATAGAGATGATTAGAAACTGAAACAGATGTTTTCTCTAACAACTCGAATAAATTTTCACGAGCGATTATCGCTTGAACAGCTTCTTCCAGGGTATCTTCAGTACTGAAATTAGTCAATGCCTCTAAGGTAAAAGCAAATTCTGATCTCAAGGCAATAGGTCTCACGTCATTAGAGCTGAAAACATTAGCCAATAAATTTGAAGCAAACTTTACAACAAGAGGATTCTTTGTTTCACTAATGAGTTTTCCAATAGAAGAATCTAACTTTGTAGCTTGAACTAATTGTACCTTCAATAAAGAGAATATTACAGGGGTGTTGAACTTACGCTGGTCAGATGAATGAACGAGCCACCAGGTAACATCTTTTGCAGTCGATGGAGAAAATTCGCATAATTTATCCAACACAACCACGTAAATTTCAGTGCTCATAGGATTTTCATGTGTCTGGGTAAAAAGACAATTCACGGCATATTGCGCCGCTCTTAATAATAATTCTGGGTATTTAAGAACATTATTTTGAGCAGTTGTCAAAGCTTGGGTCAAAGCAACCATAATAGGATGGTTTGCAGAAAGGTCAGCTAATTGAGTTTCTGAAACTTCTGACAAAAACAGAATTGCTTTATCGCAACTTTGAGTAATTGCATTGAAAAGAGACTCGACGGATACAACCTCTTCAGGCGCAACGGCAAGTTGAGGAGTTAAAGATACCTCTGGTTGTTGAGCTGATTCCTGTCTAATGGTAAGTGTATTGGAGCCAAATGATTCATATATTTTATATTGGCTTGGACTGACTCCATCTGGTTTAATACCCAATGGTTGGGGTAATTTCAAAGCATAATCAGATACATTTTCTTCAGTGTATGGTTCTCCGTCTTTATGTTGCTCACGGGCAATCTTATACTTAAGCATACGATCATCAATTAATTCACTGATGTTGTCAATAGCAATCTTATCGACTATATCAACACATAAACCAACGTTAGATTGAATTGCGGAACTTAACTCAGCTAGAGGAATTTCATTAGGGTCATTCCCTAATAACTGTAACATAGTTGCTTCAATAGTTTCGCTTAAGATCTTACGACCACTACAAATAACCATACTATGTGCCAATTTTTGAGCTAAGTTTTGATAACTGTTGCGGAACTTAGTAAAATCAGCTTCACGAGCAAAATCTTTACTAATCATTGCTTCAGTAGTTGTCAAAACTGCCTCTGAGACCCTGCTTAAGATAGGAACAGCACATTCACGAACAGCCCTAGATAATGAGGCTTGGAATGCTCTACGTAAGTTGGCATGCTGGGTGAATATAGTATTTCCCATTAAGGTACTAAACGAAGTGTCTAAGTTGGATTCAACCTGAGGTGGTTGATGTTGTTGTGGTGGAATTGCAAGCTGTTGAGTTTGTGTTGGAGGTTGGTTGGTCGATTCAGCAGTTCCAATAGCTAATTTAGACATACTATTAGCCAAAGTAACAGTTTCTGGATGAATACCAAACATTGCAGCCAATTCAGCAGGCTTGGGATTGTGGTTTCTTATGATAGTGGAAGGAGTAATTTCATTTATCTTTAATTTAAAAGAATTAAGTAATACTTCAATTTCAAACTTTAAATTTAATTTCAAATCTGCGCAATCATAAAGTTCTGCTAATACCTTAATGACACCTAACACCCAGGGGTTTGGTGTTTTAAAAATCTTTGAATATTGAGCTTGGTCCAAGATTTTACAAACAAAAGGAATAATTAGATGCAATGACTTAAAGTCAAAGGATTCAACTAACAAAAACTTTAATGCAATTTGATCTCTTCTCAATGGTTTATCGTTAGCTAATGTAATTCTACCTAACCAAGCACCCAAATTCTTCAAATGATTTCTATCAATAGAAGACTCTTTGAAATTCCTGATTATACGTTCAACTTCTTTAAGCGAAACATTCAAGACATATTCGTAAAAGATGATATTTTCTAATTCTCTAACCAAAGTGGAATATAAAGCATGGTTATTAGGTTCAGTCTTGGCCCTATCACATACCAAGTAGTTTGCAAACCATTGAAAATGTTTCTCGGTTAATATTTGCTTAATTTCATCTAATCTTAAGCTGTCATTGGTCATATTGTTAACATGAAATAATAATTTGTCTGAAGTAGTTTCATCAGGAACTTCTTGAGGAACAAATCCAACTTGTTTGTCTGAAACAGTTATAGATTGGTATTTAGGACCCGTTTCGGGTAATGGAGTGACGTTACTTCCACTACATGGAATACCATTAGCTGCATCCTTAACAATCTGATACATTTTTGCATGTGATGATAATGATTGGCACTCAAGCAAATGCTTACAGTAAATAGGATATTCATGAAGTCTGGACTTAAAGTTGTATAATGATTGTACAGCAAATTTGAACATATGAGAATCTTGAGGTTGGTTGCAAGATTCCCAGATAAAATTTAAAGCTACTGTTAATGTTGTTCCTTGAATCAAATTCTTTTCTAGTAAGGCACCAAACAATAACGAAGTCGACGCCAACGCTGATAATGGATATTCAGAAAAGAATCTATATTCATCAAGTAAAGAATGAATCATACAAGCAAAAACATCCTGATCATGAGGTGTGTCACTAACCTTCATCCTAACAAGCATTTCAACAATATCTTTAATTTCCATTTCCTTGTTGTACATCTTTGAGTAATACGCCTTCATTTCTTGTTCAACATTTGTAGAGAAAGAGTTTGATTCTCTACAATTTTCAAGAATAGCTTCATCATGGCCACATCCAAAGTTGATCAACCTTGGATATGTTGTCAATAGCAGAAGTTGTAAGTTCTTCAACCTATCTGCATCGATCAAACCATTGGTTGATTTAAGCTTTTCTAGAAGATAGTACACTGTAGGAATACTTAAAGGTTTATAAAACTCGCTACTTGCATTCTGAGCTTGTTGTTGCCCCTTTTCAAAATCCTGTGATGCTCTAGCTTCTAATATTTCTAGTAATGCTTGACAGAATGGACCTCTGAATTGAACATCGCTAAGTTTCGATTCAATAAGCTTTTTGTAATCATAGCCATATTCAGAGGCATTGATTAAGAAAGACAAACCAAGTTTGAAATTTAAAGACCAAAGCTTGTTTATTAACTCATCAATTAAGTTAATTTCAACCGTATATTTCAAAATTTTGTTAATTGATTCAGGAATTGGTCTTTTAGTGTAATAATCAATCAATTTATTAATAGTTAATTCAACATCAATTTCCTTGAACTTCAATAAAACCTTCTTCAATACTGGTAAATTTCCATCCATTAGTAAAGTGAAAAGAGTGTCAATTAAATCCACAATAAACGGTGATTTATCAACTATAGTAAGGGCACCTGCAATTAAATACTCAGGGTATACTCGATAATCATGCTCAAAAACCTGGTTGAAGTATATATTAAGCTTTCTCTCTTGTTCCGTTAGCTGCTGTTGTGGTAGTTGCTGTTGCTGCTGGATCTTCATCAATACAGTCAATTCTAATTTGGCAATGCTCACAAAACGTAAAATATTCCTCATGGAAACATGCTGCTCCCTAGTCTGATCATTATCGTCTTCGGGAAAACAAAGGGCTAAATTCTTCAGAGGTAATATATCGTAACCCTGTTGTGGATCCATAGTATGCAAAATGTATAAGAATGTTTTGCTGAACCACCAATCATAACTTAAAAAAATATCTATTAAGCCTTCTTTAAAATCCAAACATGACAAAAATTGAATAATATTAGCAATCGCTGGTTGAATATTATGAGCAGAAGCATCGTATAAAAACTCATGAAGAAATGAAAAAACCTTATACCAATTTATTACAAGCTTTTGCTCGTTTTCGATTACACGGAAACAGTATTGTAACTGAGAACCTTTTGCATTTGCTTCAGGTAAATTATTGGCATTTGACAATGCACCACCTAAACCTTGAGACTTTGGAACTAATATTTCTCCCAATATAACTGCAATTGATTGGTTCACTTCTGCCTGCTTGATCTGAAGTAAACTTGCTAATAACCTTTCGGGGACTACCGATTCTGGTCCAATTTCTACGACAAGCTCTTTGAATGACATCTTTAAAATATTCTGATAGAATTTGTTAATTGGTTCAATGGTAGATTTAAGTGCTTTTAATGAACTTAAAGTAAGTAGTTTGTGAACAAATGGGAAAAATGGGGTGTTTAAAATATAATCTAATACTAATGTCCAATTATAAGTGGGTGGAAATTCCTTAGATTTAATATAAGACAATAACTTTGAGGAGTTTTCTTGGATATAAGCTTTAACTGACTCAGAAGAATTTGATGAATGGAACTTGATTAAGATAATAAATGCCAATACTATATCACAATCAAATCTGGTGACAAAATCGACAATATCAGGCTTCGACTTGAATAACTTATCTAAGTGAGCAAATAAAACTTCTAAATTATTTAAATCCCTAGCAATTACACCTAATTCGATTTGAAATAATCTCTCAATTAATGATAGTTCTTTTTGATCAGCAAGCTTTACAAATGAAATTAACTTCTCAAAATAACTGTGGACGATGACTGTACTAACTGTTTCGGATTGATATTCTTGTAAGATGTATCGAATCTGTTTACTGTGTGAAATGAAATTCTCTTCGTTTAATGTTACAATTAGTATAGATATTTGATTTAATATAACTTTTACTAATTCAGGATATTCTTCGTAAAAATGCTGTGGTTGATTATTTAACTCTTTGAGGCCCTTTGGGCTTTTATTTGGTGATTCAAACACGATTTAGAATTTTGATGTTTTGTATTAAGAACTTGTATCCAGTTGATGTGAATTGATACCAACTGTTTCTCTTATTCTATAGTTATGCAATTCAATTGATGAATTCAAATGAATATAAAATATTTTTTCTTTTTCTAGTATAATAGATCTAATCAGTAGTCTAAAATACTAATTCTAATTCTTAAATCAATTATTACTATATAATTTATTGGTTTTATTATAAACCCGCCGATTTGGCCACTTAAAAAAGTTTTTGTGTAATATATACTTACCCGGATTTTAATATCTTCATTAAAAGCCCGTAAAATTTTGTAGAGAAAGGTGAATTAAAATCACTTATGTATTCAATTTTAAACTAAATATCTATACAAGGATTAGACACATACTCAATCTCCTTGGAATCTATTCCTTTATCACGTAATAAGGATTTTGCTTTATCTAATAAAAGTCTCAATTTTTGATTTTCCTCCAATAATTGTGAATTCAATGCAGCAATTTGATCTCCTTCCGATACACAAGAGCCTCTCTTCCTGGTGATATTTGAAATCTTGAGATAGTCAGTAAAAGACTTGCTTTCACTAGAATCACTAATATCAGAGTATATGGAATCAAGTTCTGATGCAGGTTTGTTTGAGAACAAGGATGACATTGATAAATTATTAGAATTAGGGTTTCTTTGGCTAGTATCACTGTTCGACCTATTTCTAGATATGCTAAGTGAAAGGTTTTTGAAGGTACCAAACATAGCTTCATAGGATCTTTGTTTTGGGATTGGTTCATAGAAACTCTTAATGGATGCAAAAATCGAGTCATCCCACTTCAAAATTGATGTGAAGAACGAATCTAAATCTTTAACCACTATTCCCCATTTACTTTCATAAAGTAGATGCTGGTAAATCACTCCATCGTCCTCTTTTTCCAAAGTCATCAATATTGGCTTATTGGTAATTAATAATCCCAAGGATATTTTGAACATTCCCATTTTCCAACCTTGGATGATGCAGAAGTCCATAATCCTATTCACAAGTGAATTGTCAGGAGTATGGCTAGACATAAAAGAAAGCCACCATTGATGTAAAAAAACATTCACTTCCACGGTGTCTTTAAGATGATGATACAACTCTTTGTCAACAGATTCAAGAATTGACATAAATTCGTCGCACCATTTTTGTAACATAGAGGACATAGTTTTAGGAGTGAAAATATCATGTAACTCTGCTTCTAGTTCCATAATACTTATTAAAGCATGGAAAGTTAAATCATTGTCACTTTGAAATTGGTAAAAAAGCGTACCAACCAAGAAAAGTAGACCCTGGCAATAGCCAAGCTCCACATCAAAATTTGCAAATACATTTAGAATAGTAGATAACAGATCGATTGTTTCTTGTTTCTTGAAAAATTTCACGGTGGGGAAGGTACGGTTCAAATCTTTACTTATTTGTTTTGAGATCTCTTGATTGTATGAATGTTGAAAATTCTTCAATACCAACATCGATGTCTCTGGAACCTTCCTATTATTCATCAAAAATATCTTTTTCCATATTATCGACCGTATCTGATGAGGTATTCCTTGATGGAGGAAAAGCATTTCTGTATAGTTTGGTAAAGTATTTATTGTTCTACTTGGATTATTCATGAACGAAAGCCAGTACGATTTTTCGAGGTTGCTCAACTGATTGTTTTCAATGAATGCTTTACAGCATTTCTTCTCCAGCAGTTGATCAAGTTGAATACCGCATTTAGAGCACACTGTAAACTCATCTTGAGTAGCATCATAAGCAAGAATGGCAGAATTTAAGTTTTCTTCTGTAAATTCACTCCAGTCATCATCATCCTCTTCCCGTATTCTGTTAAACTCGATTTTTTGTTCTAAATTGGTCAATGTGAGACTGCTATCTCTAGTACTGGTCGAGCGAAGACACTCTTCAAATTCTAAGAGTGATTCATAGTTTATCATGATATTTTGTTAATGAAATGAATGGAAATTTAATATATATTGAGATTATTGTTAATTTGGTCACAAATAGTTATTTTATGTCTGAGTGGAAGTCCTTATGCTGAAGTAAAACCAACTATTCAAAGTTCTTGACAAATGTTAAAGTGAATGTATCTAGTTGGAAAGATGTAATTAAATGAATGTGAGTAGTAAATGATAATGCTTTAGGGTGTATCACCTACTGTATATGAAAATATCCTAGATGGGTTAAAGTGAATGACTGGGTTGGGAGAAGAGCTTTTCTCTGATACTATATTTGGCTGGTTTCCAACTTTTATACATATTGAGTAATTCTCATTGTTTCAGATCGCGCTTGCGAAATTCGAGATTCCCTCCTGCGAGCATGCGATTGCTACAAGGGATGATAACGTCAATCATACGGTAGAAAAAGATGCTATTGTTCCAATCTGCACACTGGTAATGACCCCTTTGTTGGTTTACTATCTATCTAGGTATTTGAAAGGTGTAATAGAGATATGAGTTAATTGGGGCCTGATCTCTGGTTTATATAGTATGAAGTGCGATCATTCAGAGTCTAGACAAATAAAATGATGTAAACTATTGTGTAAGTTCAAAATGAACGAAGTTTAAGTTATGTAGCTGAGATTTCAGAGTGGAAATTAGAATACTGCTGGCTCTAGATGCTATTTGTGTTTGGTTGTGGAGTAAGTTTGAAGCATTGTCCTTTCTCACTTCTTTTGCATCTTTGTCGATACCGACTAAGAAATGTTGAATGGAAAATATATTTAATTTTTTGGAATATTCTGATTAAACAAGATGTACAATTTTGGTATAATGCAGCAATGCTAAGAATCCCGTACAAAAATATCTGTCTAAACACAGTAAATAATACTGTAACACATTTGTGTTTTGAAAACAAATGCGAGAAACGAAAACTTTCATCCTAATATAGTAAGGAGGAATGTATTCTGTAAGAACTCATTAAGTTTGCTGGTCTAATACACACATTACTTTGCATGATTCTACTATAATAGTTTACATGTTTGAAGAAGTAATGAGGACTTATATGATAATTATTATCACCGTGCTATATTCGTAATAACTGCATCCTGTATTTAGTAATATTTAAAAAAATTCTAGATGTGAAATATTCTTTTTAGGTATAACTAGATCTGGACATAAGGATGGTTTTCTATTTTAAAGTATTAACAAAATCAGAAATTGACGACGACTTTGGTTTTGGTGATTCGGGTCTGGAATATGTTGTGTATATGGGTAGAGATAAGGTTGAAAATGACCCACTAATTAAGCATTCTAACAAAAAAAATCTCTGGTTTCACGTAGATAACTACTCTTCAGCCCATCTTTACTTGGAATTACCAGAAGATAACTTGAATGTAAAATTTGAGGATTTGAAGCTTGAGGAAGACTTACTTGAGCAGGTGGCCCAACTTACCAAGGCAAACTCGATTAAGGCAAACAAGTTGAATAATATAACTATCATATATACCCCGGTTGATAACTTACACACTGATGGATCAATGGATATTGGAACGGTTGCGTTTAATAACCTAAAAAGAGTGAAAAGAATACTAGTTGCTAAGAAGGAAAATGCAAAAGTAAATAAAATTAACAAGACTAAGACAGAGATATCAACAGAAGAATTTATCAAGAAGGAGCAGGAAAGAGAGAGAAAAAGAAACTGGGAACTCAAGGAAATGGATAGAAAGAAAAAGAAGGAACAGTTGCTCTTTCAACAACAAAAACAGAAATCTAAAGATCCTTATGGTGACCTTTTCGATGACGAAAATGTACATGCTAGCAGTAATGAATTTAGAAATGAAAACTGGGTTGAAGAGGAATTCTGGTAAATTGTCTACATGGTTGCATAGAGTATACGTGATTTCAACCTAATACATGCATGTATTACTTAGGTAATATCTAATATATATTTTAATTGAAACTGAATAATTTCAGCTAAATAACGTAGCTCTTATCTTCGTATACAAATATTAACCAAGAGATGATACCTTGGCATATGACCTTTAGAATAAAGGTAGCGGTTTCTCATAAGAATCAAGTAAACGTGTTTCACTTCAAAGTGTTTAATCTAACTTAACTGGAAAGTTACCAGCTTCTCTTTGGTCATCCCATCTACCAACCCAGTCAACTGGACATAAGGAGGTGAAAGTCTTGAAAAATATTTGGCATGGTTCGAAGTCTTCACCTTTAACAGTGATACATTTGTGGTAATCAATGTAATTTTGAGCACAATGCTTGGTTTGGTTTTGCTTTGGAAATCTTGGGTCAAATTGAGGAGTCTCAAACTTGAAGTTTTCTGCGTCAATAGCCATCTCAAATAGTATGTTGTTTCTTATTGAATATAATTATTAAAGAATCTTTGAAAGATATCTAACGATTCTCAAAGTTTTTTGGAAATTTTGATTGGCTGAATTTAGTCACGTGAATTAATTTCTCGACTACAATTCTGGCTGTTACTCAGTAAGACTACAATATAACCTTTGTTAAGATAGTTGTATTCAGATTGTAGTAAGCTGTATTAGTTGGTATATATTTACTAGTATTATTCCTTTGGTCCTTATGATATATTTTTTTGTATTCTAAAAACTTTATATAATTCTATTAAATTTTCGAAGAAAACAAAAATCATTACGGATATTCATATGATAATATGCATTATATGGAAACAAAAAAAGATAAATTATAGATTTTGATTTCTATATCCTCATAAAACCATAGTTTTAGATCGAAAGGTATTATTTAATGGGTCTATTATATTTACTTTTACATTTAAGAGCCAGGAATATAATGCTTGAAAAAACACAGATTGTAAGGAACAGTTCCGTCTTAGACTCATAGAAATATATAAAAATAGCTTATAATAAAAGAAAAAATAATGTGGTAGTGCCGACGAAATACCATATTTTATCTTTTGAAGAAGCGCCTTAATTTAAGAAGAAATAATAGTAATAAAATTCAACAAGTACATATACTATAGCTACGGTTGTCGCAGTTCATTATGATGTTCATCTATTATAATATACATGTTTACTTTTCTAGTCTGGATCTTTTAGTTTTCAAATATTACGCTGGTTTTGACTTTATATTGCCCATTATTTAGCGACAAGTACATAGGGATCTAATATTATCTAGTTTCCTTATTCTTAAATAATTAAATATCCTGAGATGTCCAGTCTTCTATTGACGTAATGCTTTCATCAGCAGTAATAAAGATACTAAGGATAGGCATCGTGTGAGTTTTTGGATCACGTATTCCTAAATCAACAGATAGTTGAGCATTGGGAGATTTTGAATAAGCTCCTGATATCTTACTAGCATCACTCAAGGAGATCTGAGATGACAAGTTGTTGAATTGTTTAATATTTATATTTGAAGATCTTTTTTGTTTTGCTATTTCTGCAATTGCAATAGTTTTTGCAACAGCACCAGGGTAGCTAATAATTAAAATCGACCCCTTTTCATTTATACTATTGATGATAATATCAACTCTTTTTTCGATAGAATCATTTTTAGAAATAAGTAAAGGTTTTTGAAAAGCATCTATGTGAAGTTTAGTAATAAGTGCATTGTATATTGTGTTTGCATGTAATATAAATTTATCCCATTCTTCCTTAATGGTACTCTCTAATCCCATCTTTTTGTCATCTGCTACTTCCAGCATTATGTCATTTAAGTAAGCGTGTTTAACCTTAATTTATTATGCTAATATGTAGTTATATATAAAGAAAAAATGATATCGATAGTTCTATCACGTGATTTAATATGCAATTATGATTCCTTGTCCCAAGGATTATCATTTAAGTTCCGCTTGCTATTGCTTACATTCTCCATAGCAATGGAGCATGTGTCTAAGCTTCCATATCTGCTAGATAATGTCAGATCAATAGATGTGCTGTATTGTACTGATTCTAGGAACTCTGCTTGTAGCTCAGATAATTTTTGTGACGATGTATGTCTCTTGACTGGAGTTGGTGCATGATAAAACTTTGACTTCTTCTTCTGTTTATTCATGAACACGCTAGATGTTGAACTGCGAGGAAGGAAATTTTGCTTCATAGGTGGCCCTGTTGACAGGTTGGTAGTAAGGCTTGTATGACTTGTAACGTTGTCATCCGTTGAATAAATTGGCGTACAAGAATTCGATTTACTTTTAGTTGAAAATTTACGTAGCGGCCTATCTCCCTGTTTCCTGGTGGAGGAAGTTTCTTTGATTATAGCATTGCTGTTCTTAGTTTTATTTGAATTCTCCCCATTTTTTATAAGTTTCTTAGTCTCACGAGAACAATCTACACGGTTGTCCGTTTCATCTCTTTTGATACTTTTACCAGTACTAAACATGAATACCAATGGCGTTTGGTAATTTATTTTTAAAGGTATTTTTTTTTGAGTCAACATGATTGCTTTTTTCCAATTGATATAACGATGATAAGACAGGAAATATGCTCCCAATATGTAAATGAAAATATGTTTTATATGATTTACAAGATTCAATAGTAGCTGGAATACCCAGATAAATGACCTTTTTATATTGGGGTTTGAAATTAATACTTTGGTTGGTAACATTATATCCGTAGAAGCTGTTCTGTGAATGAGATTAGCATAGTCACAATAAGAATATCTTATTGATTTTATACTCCCAACAAATGATAAGAAGTCGGAGTGAAGAAAATTAATTAGATATTGACTAATCATTAACAGTAGACAGCAACTTGATGGCTCATCAAAAAAACTAAAATTAGACAAATTAGAACCCATTTCAAGTATTTTTTCAAGTATAATCTTCCTGAAGATTAAAGGCAAACTATAACTACCAAAATCTAATATACAATATCGTGGTATTAAGTAATTATAACTCTCCCTCATTATTAGACATGTTTGAAAATACATCTTCAAGGAGTTGACGTCAATTATTCTACCACGATTACTGTTTGAGTATCTTTCTCCATTTACTACCCGCTGTATTGTCATGTCTGATGTTATTTGCCTATGTTGGTCTGTATACTTAAAGTTTTAGTTCGTAATGATTGCAAATTCCACAAATGGACTAAAGAAAAAATAGAGATATAGTCACGTGAAAATGACTCCTACAATAATTCCTAATTGGACAACACCCATAACTATTGGTCGGTTTTATCTCCACAAAATATCACCGGGCGTAAAAGCAACGATGATAATTATAAGGATTCTTCTAATAGATGTTAAGCAATCTATTTAACGTTGCAAAAAAAAACCCTAGATCCATTTCTAAACGAATTAGATACTATCTGAAAATGTCCGTTCCATACAAACAACCAGAGCACAGATTGACCATGATCCCAGGTCCAATTGAGTTTTCTGATCCTGTCCTTTATGCCATGTCAACTCCATCACAAGCACATACATCACCAGAATTCGTTCAAACATTCCAAGAGGTATTGAAGAATTTGAGAAAATTGTTTAAGTCTACAAGTGCTACCACTCAACCATATGTGATTGCCGGTTCCGGTACTTTAGGATGGGATGTTGTAGGTGCCAATTTAGTTAACAAAGGTGAAAAAGTATTATTATTATCTACAGGATTTTTTGGTGATTCATTTAGAGATTGTTTGAAAGTCTACGATGCTGATGTTGATGTTCTTACTGCTAAGGTTGGTGATGTTGTTCCATTGGACAAAATCGAAGACCAGTTGAAATCTGAAAAATACTCTGCTATTACCATTACTCATGTCGACACCTCAACTTCTGTTGTTAGTGATGTTGAAGCTATTTCTAAGTTGGTTAAGAAGGTTAGTCCAGATACTTTAATTGTTGTTGATGGTGTTTGTTCTGTTGGTGTTGAAAATGTTGAATTTGACAAGTGGGGTCTTGATTTCGTTTTAACTGCCTCTCAAAAGGCCATCGGTGTCCCTGCTGGTTTATCTATCCTCTATGCTTCTGAAAGAGCTGTCTCTAAAGCTTTATCAAGAGAAAAGGATAGCACCTTTTTTGCCTCATTAAAGAGATGGACTCCAATCATGAAAGCCTACGAAAGCGGAACACCAGCTTATTTTGCTACCCCAGCTGTACAAACAATTACTGCCTTGAACTCATCATTGAATGAGATTCTTGCTGAATCATTGGATGCTAGATTGGAAAAGCATGTTCAAACTTCTGATCAATTCAAGTCTTCATTGGAAAAGATGGGCTTAAAGATTTTGCCAGTCAACAATGCTGTTGCTTCTCATGCTTTAACTGCCGTTTACTTCCCAGAATCCATCAACGGTCCAGAATTGATCTCTTTAATTGCTAAGAAGGGTTACACTGTTGCTGGAGGTATTCATAAGGAATTAGTAGGCAAGTACTTTAGAGTCGGTCACATGGGTTACTCTGTTTATCAGGGCCATGTTGAAGGAATTGCTACTGCTATTAAAGAATCATTAACAGAATTAGGTTACAAGAACTAATTCAATCCTGCCTCAATTTTATAGATATATACTTTAATATCTACTTAACAGTAAAATCGCAACTACCTAAGAAAACTCGCACAGTAATTTTTTTTGTCATCGCTATCATCTGGATCAGTAAAAACTATATAATATATAGACATATATATAATGGCTATACCTTATAATGATATTGACCCTTATGAAGTACTAGGTATAAGTAATACCGCCACTCCATTGGAGATCAAGAAAGCCTATAAAAAGTTATGTTTGAAGTATCATCCTGATAAAATCCAGCAACTACAAACTCTGGTTGATACTAGTGCTTTTCCCAGGATCCAGTTCTCCCACAGTATTTTGAGCGATCCAGTCAAGAGGCAGCACTATGATAATACTGGATCGTTGGATGAATCTGAAATAAGTAATGATTTCAATTGGAAAGAATATTTTGAATCGATTAATGATAAAATCACTATCGATATGATTGAAGAAGATAAGGCAAAATATCAAAACTCCGAAGAAGAAAAAGAAGATATACTTGAAAACTTTGTATACTACGAAAGCGATTTTTTGAAACTTTTTGAAGTGATACCTCATTTAGAATTCAACGAACAAGAAGAAAATAGAGTATTTAACATAATTGAAACTGAGTTACAAGCACCAAAATTCCGTGAATCATTGGATAATTTTGCGTTGAAGGCATGGGAGAAATATAAGAAATCCAGGAAGACCAAGGTAAGGCAAATGTTGAAGAAATTGGCCAAAGAGGCCAAGGAAGCAGAGGAGTTAGAAAATATTCTCCAGAAGAAATCTAATGCCAAGCTTAACTCTGAGTCAGACTTAAAGCTGTTGATACTGTCAAGACAGGCAAATAGATTGGATGATCTTATTAATAACTTGGAAAGTAAATACGTGAATAAGAAAGGTAAAAAGCGTATTTCAAAAGATATTAAGGACGAGGAATTCGAGAGAATACAAAGCAATCTTGTTAATAATAAGACAAAGAAACGGAAATACTAAAAAACCCTGACATATATGCAGTTACAAATTACACTATGTTTGATTTCTGTAAATATGCTATTTTCAGCATTTACTTTCTATATTTGGCATTCTTTTTATCGATCATTCAGCATGGAGTGTTAACATAAGTGAGGATTTCTTTGGTTAATCTAACTCCTTAGTTACCAATTATTAGTTATCATGATCTTTACTCGTATTTACTGATCATGAATCGCCTTGAGCAGATTATTTACGATTGCAAAAAATATTAATTGACATTCAGAGTATCACCACAAGTTAAATGGTGTTAAAATCTTATAATTACATAGCATGCTCTCCAAAATACCATTAATACATTCTTTTATTTCAAATCATCATTCCTATCCGTCACTATTTAATCACGTGTAAGATGAGACGCGGTTGTAAAAATCTGGCGAGTTGTATTTACTTATAGATCATAAATAATATTTCCTTATTGAAGGGGAGATAATTTGATTTTAAAACAAATATGTCAGACTACGAATCAGATGGCTCTGTTTCGGAGTATGCTTCTGATGGGTCTTTGGATTTTGGACCAACTTCTGCTATGAAGAAGCAAAATAGTTCTCGTCCACTTTCAGATGCAACCAATATAACTGAAGTTTCATCTCCTATACCTCCTAAGAAGGGAAATGCTTCTGAACAATATCAGAAGCTTTCTCAACTAGAGCATATTTTAAAAAGACCCGACACTTATATCGGGTCAATTGAAAAAACCAGCGTGGAGATGTGGAGGTTCAATGATACTACTGAATCAATGGAGTACAAAGAAGTAAATATTGTTCCTGGTCTATACAAGATATTTGATGAAATCTTAGTAAATGCAGCAGATAACAAAATAAGGGATTCTTCCATGAAAAATATTAAAGTGAAAATTGACAGAGAAAACAATATGATACAAGTGATGAATGATGGTAAGGGTATCCCAGTTGAAATCCACGATAAAGAGAAAATGTATATTCCAGAATTAATTTTTGGTAATTTATTAACCTCGTCTAACTATGATGATAACCAGAAGAAAGTTACTGGTGGTCGTAACGGTTATGGTGCTAAGTTATGTAACATTTTTTCTACAGAATTCACGGTTGAAACTGCGGACCTTAGTACTGGTCAAGTATATAGGCAGGTTTGGACTGATAATATGTCCAAAGTTTCCAAGCCTAAGATTACTAAACTTAAGACAAAGAAAGAGTACACCAAGATTACATTCAAACCAGACTTGAGTAAGTTTCATATGACATCATTAGATGATGATATTTTATCAGTGTTAAAGAGAAGAGTTTATGATTTATGTGGTACAGTTAAAGATTGTAATATATATTTGAACGACAAGAGATTAAGTATCCGTAATTTTAAAAGTTACGTGGAAATGTACGTTAGAGCAATACGTGAGACAAGTTCGGGTCCAGATTTATCAGAATCTGACACGTCTTATACCACTATTGTTCATGAGGTACTCAATGAAAGGTGGGAAATTGCCTTCTCTGTTAGTGATGGCAATTTCAATCAAGTTAGTTTTGTTAATTCTATTGCTACCACGTCTGGAGGTACACACGTGAAGTATATATCTGATCAGATAATAACTAAATTGGTAGAAACTTTATCTAAAAAAGAAAAAGAAAAGAAGAAAAGAATGATTAAACCCCAAGAGGTAAGAAATAATATGTTTTTGTTCATTAATTGTTTAATAGAAAACCCCGCTTTCACATCGCAAACAAAAGAGCAGTTAACCACAAGGGTCTCACAATTTGGGGGCAAACCATCTGAAAAGGTGGTCATCAGTGATCAATTCATCAATAGAATTTTGAAAACTAGTATTGTTGATAAAATCAGAAGCATTGCAGAGGCAAACGAAGATAAAGCATTACAAAAAGATGATGGTTCTAGAAAACTGAGAATTAAAGGACAAGTGAAGCTAGTCGATGCAAATAAGGCAGGTACTAGAGATGGTCATAAATGTACTTTGATTCTTACCGAAGGTGACTCTGCGCTTTCTTTAGCTGTATCGGGCTTAGCGGTGGTAGGCAGGGATTACTATGGTTGTTTTCCACTTAGAGGTAAATTACTAAATGTTAGAGAAGCATCGATTGATCAGGTTTCTAAGAATGCTGAAATTAAAGCTTTAAAGCAAATTGTTGGACTTCAACATAAGAAAGTGTATACTCCAGAAAGTATTACTCAATTGAGATATGGTCATATAATGATTATGACAGATCAAGATCAAGATGGTTCACATATTAAAGGTTTAATTATTAATTTCTTAGATGCAAGTTTCCCTGGTTTGTTGGAGATTCCCGGATTCTTATTAGAGTTCATTACACCAATTGTCAAGGTTACCATTAAGAAAAGAGGAGGCGGTAATACAGTTTTACCTTTCTATACGATGCCAGAATTTGAGAAATGGAGAGATACCGAAGGGAGAACTTGTAGATGGTCTCAAAAGTATTATAAGGGTTTAGGTACATCAAAACCGGCTGAAGCAAGGGAATATTTTGCTGCCCTCGACAAGCATTTGAAAACTTTTCATGCTTTGCAAGGTGAAGATCAGCAGTTAATCGATTTAGCTTTTTCTAAGAAAAAGGCTGATGAAAGAAAAGAATGGCTTCAAGGATTCCAACCTGGTACACATTTGGATCCAAATCTTTCAGAGATTCCAATTAGTGAATTTATCAATAAGGAATTGATTCTATTCTCAATGGCAGATAATGTTAGATCAATTCCTTCGTGTTTGGATGGCCTTAAGCCAGGTCAAAGAAAAGTTATCTATGGTTGTTTTAAGAGAAATTTGAAGTCAGATATAAAGGTTTCTCAATTAGCAGGTTATGTGTCTGAGCAAACAGGTTACCACCATGGTGAACAGTCGTTAATTCAAACAATAATAGGTTTAGCACAAGATTTTGTTGGCTCCAATAATATAAATCTTTTGATGCCCAATGGTGCATTCGGTACAAGAGCCGCTGGTGGAAAAGATTTTTCAGCTGCAAGATATATATTTACTGACTTTATGAAGATCACGAAAAAGATTATTAATCCATTAGATAATAACTTGTTAACATATGTTCAAGATGATGAACAAACGGTCGAGCCAGAATGGTATTTGCCTGTTCTTCCAATGATTTTGGTTAATGGTGCAGAAGGTATTGGAACTGGTTGGTCAACAAATATTCCTTGTTTTAACCCTACCGAAATTGTTGAAAATATAAGAAGGTTAATGGCAGGTGAAGACTTAAAAGAAATGATGCCTTGGTACAAGGGATGGGAAGGTCTTGTCGAACCATGTGGTCCTAATAAATATAAAGTAACTGGTAAAATTGAAAGAGTGGATGACAATATTCTTGAAATTACAGAAATACCAATTAAAACTTGGACCAATAATTATAAAGAATTTTTATTATCAGCGCTTACAGATAATTCTCCATGGATTAAGGATGTTGAAGAACAACATGGTATTAATATAAAATTCGTAGTTAAGCTTAGTAATGACGAAATGCAAAAATCTTTGAAGATTGGTTTATTGGAAAGATTTAAATTGATTTCCACAATCAACCTTAGTAATATGGTAGCTTTTGATCCTTTGGGTAGAATTAAAAAGTATGACTCTCCATTGGAAATCTTAAAGGATTTCTATTATGTTAGGTTAGAGTATTATCAAAAGAGAAAAGATTATTTGGCTCAAGAATTCCAAAATCAATTGACTAAATTAAGCGAGCAAGCTAGATTCATTAAATTGATAATAGAAAAAAAATTAAGTGTTGCAAACAAGAAGAGGGTTGAGTTGGTTAAATTGTTGGAAGATAATAAGTTTGCTAAATTTAAGAAAAACGGAGAAATATTTGTTGAAGACCTGAACGAAAGTTTGTTTATCAAAAACGAAGACGAAGCCGAAGCAATTGAAGAAGAGGAGGAAGAACAAGCTCTCAGCGCTCAAACAGGAAATGATCAAGAACACAAGCCTGAAACAATATTTTCTCATTATGACTACTTGTTAGGAATGGCTATTTGGTCCTTAACAAGAGAAAGGTACGAAAAGTTACTAAAACAAAGAGACGAAAAGCAAGAAGAATTAGATATTCTCTTGAGAAAATCTGCTAAGGATTTATGGAATGCTGATATGGATAACTTTTTAGAAGCATGGAAGACTTTCTTGCAAGATGATTATGATACTAGGGCTACTATGATTCCATCAAAGAGCACTCGTAAGACTGCAAAGAGAAAGAGAGTAGTCAAGCCAAAGGTAGAGAAAGACCTGCCACCTAAGAAGAAGCAAGTATCTACTAAAACTGCATCCCCATCTGAGGATAACTCTACATCCGCAGCAACAGCGAATGTGAAACAAGAACCAGCGCAACCTGATGTGCTCAGTTTCTTCTCCAAGGAAACTACAAAAGAACCAGCATCTTCCAGTTCTTCAAAGACTGCAGCAGTACCAAGAAAAAAAACTTCCAAGAAGCTGAAACCAGTAGTACATTCTGTATTCAGCGATAGTGAAGATGATGAACTCTTAGGTTATAACGTTTCTAGTACTAAAGGAGCTTCTACTTCTCCTATATCGTCTACTAAAAATACAAATGCCAAGCAAAAATCCAAAATCCAAGAAGAGTTGGACAACTTGCAATCCAATCTTATTGAAAGTGCTCCAACAAAGCGCCAACGAAGATCAGCTCCATCTAAAGTATTCGTGAGTGAAGATGACGACGACGAATTCGATCAAATGGATGTGGTTAGTGAAGATGATGATTATAACGAAAATGAATAAATTCACCTGGCAACTAGCCACATTTTGCTATTATTTTTTATTTGCTAATCAATTGGCTATTCTATCCTTTCTTATACGCTTTATAATAATAATTCATACTAATATTTCTTACACACTTATAGATGGGTTTTGTACAGCGAATTAAGTTTTTTTATCTGCAAAATATATACTTGACTGATCAATGCCTTGGGCTGTGTAATGAGCAGTCTATATAAATAGTTCAATAACTTAACTATTCTGTTTGTCATGAATAGAAGTATCTCAGAATCTATACTTTATACTCCTTTTCAATCTGTTTGAAGAAATTAATAGCTATACATAAATCTTCAAGCAATGATGGTTTGTGTGTAACTAGATATATTCAAAAATCTCTAAAACTACGTTCAAATTATGGATGTCACTGGACCCCTATTTTATATGAAATTATAATCGGAAGCTGATATTTACAATTATATGAAATAGATTATCTGAAAATTCAGAAAGTATAACATGATAAAGTTGTAGATGAATATTATATTTTAAGCGGAATTAACTAGCAGATAGTTTAACTATTAGGCTTAAAATAACAATCCCTCCTAAGGCTTAAATATTGGAAAGTATTGACTACATCTAATATTCTGGTAGTTAGTATTACAAGAAAGAAAACGTCTTCTCCAATATATTTAAGATTACATATATTACTATTACATGCATAACACCAACAAGGAATATTAATCACCTGGGATCTTGTCTATTTCTCGCTAAAATTAAACCCTGCAAAAAAATCCTTGCTTAGTATTTACTACTCTCCTACAAATAATCTCATTAAATGGCTATTGATCCTCTATTCAATACAACACTATCGTTAATGGTAGAGAATGCAACTGAAATTATGATTCAAGATATTGCTCTTAAAATCATAGTAGATGAAGTACCATTTACGAATTATTCAGGCAAAATGACGATAAAGAAAATGTAGTAGTTGAAGTACAAGTTCCGAATCTGACTCCAATGCAGATTAAAATAGAAAAATTAACTGCTTCACAGGGATATCGTGAATTATATATACCAATCATAAATTTACTAGGATTCAATAATTTTCCTGAACTAATTGAATTTATTAATCAAAATGAAAGTTGGACGGAGGAGGTAACTTATGATGAAGATGGTGAGCTAATAATTCTAAATTCACTGTTGGATAAGAGATACGTTCAAGATGATACACATTGCTACATGAAGAAAAAGAACAAAGACAAGTAATGCAACCAAGCTCAGTGCCAAAGTAGCAACTGTTCTTGTCAGATCAAAAAGTTAAATTGTAGTTTACAGGAAAAAGGAGTTCGAGAATGTGGGGTTGTGTACTCTTTGTGCTCTTGTCGAAGATGGTTTAGAAATGTACTAATATTGCTAATGGAGCAACTTTATCTAATTAAGTCACAACTGACTTGCTAATTATAGGAGTGTGTTTTATATAATTTCTAGAAAGCTTTGTTAGGGAAAACTTATTTCCTCTTATAATTCACGATTTCTTTAAGTATTTATATAGTTACATTCAAAATAAATCCGAAAGATTAAGACGACCCTAGCAAACCTTTTGGCTAAACGTGTTTGATACTTCATATAGGGGCTAGTATATCTGACTTCTATTTCATGAACAAAATTATTACCACATCTATTCATACGTGTTTTCTCTTAGAATCTTAAGTTGGCCTTTCTTCATCTCTCATGCTAAACACAAGATTATATATAGTAAATTTTGCATGAATGTTTTTGGAAGTGGGTTTAAAGAATAGAAGTTGAAAGTGCATTTACCAAAACTGAATCCCCATCTGAAGACAATTCTACACCAGAAGCAATATGAAACAAGATTCAGTAAATCCTAGCTATTCGAGGCTGCTTCTGCACCAAGAAAAAAGACTATTTCCAAGAAAGTTGGAGACAGAAGTATATTCAGCGATAGTGAAGATGATGAACTCTTAGGTTATAACGTTTCTACTATTAATGGAGCTTCTGCTTCTCCTACATCGTCCACTAAAAGTACAATACCTAGCTAAAACCAAAACCCAAGAAGAGTTGGACGACTTGTAATCCAATTTATTGAAAGTACTCCTGTTCTATCCTTTCTTATATTTCAGTTTTTACGTGTGAAATATATATATTCCTTGAAGTGTTAAATACATGCATCTTTCATGTACGACTCTTTTAGCCTTTCTTGGATTCTCTTGGATTCTTCCATAAAATACATCGCAGTCGGGGTACATATAGACCGCATCAAAAATTTTCTTAATCCACCATCAGGCGGCTCAATTAGTCCATCAAGGATGTCCGTTCTAATGTTTCCAGTTTCAATCCGCTCATATTCTTCAGAAATCTCTATATTAATAATCACTAATACTTCAACATCTAATTTATGAATGTGACATGCTGCATTGTTCTTTCTAAATAAGTCGGATCAAAGTGCTGGGGTATTTTCCTTAGTGACAAATGAGTTCTCCTGCACTATTTCATCGCACTGAAGTATATAATGCCTACAAAACGAGGATACTAGACACCTAAGTTTAAAACAGACCTGGGAGTCTGTATTTCAGATGCCATCAAGTATATTGAACTCTTTGGTCATTTAACTGTTTCTAGCTAAGGAAAAATTATAAAATCCTCATTCAAGATTTCTGCTCTCGGAAGAATAATTTTACGGAATTTACGAGTTAAGCAATTGTCCCGCCTATTGAGTGCATGGTTAATTTGACTAAGGCGAGAATCACTTCTTGGAAATTTCGTAAATGACTTAATCCTTATAAACAAGAAAAGAATCTCAGAAACATAACATGCAATACCTATAGTACCAAGAGATATGATATATTTTGAGACCAACGTAACTACTACCGATAATCTAAATATGTACTCAAATTCTACTGGGTCCGACAGAACTGGAAGCGTTAAAAACAACGGAGAAGCTCAACCTCAATATCCAGATTACTCTTATCAAGCCAATAGCCAACAGTACCAACAACATATGCCCCAAAGCACACCTGTTATTCCTCAAAGAACGCAAGCCTCTAGCCAACAGTACCAACAGCATATGCCTCAAAGTACTCCAGTTATCCCTTTAAGAACGGATAGTTGGGTGTCTGATCCAAATGGGAAGTTCACTTCGCTGGATATATCAATTTTGAAGCAACTTTTGCCCACAGGAGAAAAGTACAAATGGAAAGAAATAACTAGAGAAATCAATAAAAGATCCCATGAAAGAAGAAAAAGTCATGAAGGCAAGCCAGGACTGAAAAATATATCCCCTACATTCGTGACGAAACAATACCAGAGTATGTTAGGATTACCTAATAATGCAATGTATTTCGGTACGGTGGGGAGCTCTTTACCCTATATTGTGGCTGATAATGGATGGGATGATATTGATGATATGGATGGAGTGTTGGGTAGAAATATCGAATAATGTGATTTATTAGGGTTTTTTTATATGTAATTTTATTTTTAAGTACTAAATAATTAAAAATTATTCTTCGGTTTTACATACTTTACATTCTAGCTGATCTGTAATTCTATTGTTTTGTTTCTGATCAGAGCCATCATTCAATAGTTCAACTTGTGTGTATTTATCAATATGGCCCAAATTCTCTCCTGGAAGTAATTGATTTCTAACTAGAATCTTAAGAAATTTAGAATCCGGAAAACCATCATAATAATAGTCTTCTTCCTGAGATGATGTAGGTTTTTTGAACTTTCTCTTGTATATGATTGTGGGAGTTGTGTCATCTTTATATAATATAACTTGAAAAGTTCCGGGAACATCTGCTATTGGTTGGAGAGAAATATCGCTTATAGAATCTCCAAACGTTTGCAAGAGCTCCTGTAAATACCAAATAGCTCTATTTTGCCACTTGCATTTAGAGCAATACTGAATAACTATTTTAGGGTATCTATTAAGAGTGACTTCTGACATAATTGTAAAATGACAATTTTTATTTTAAGTGTTGAGATTTCTACAAATTCTAAGTTTACTGAGATAAATCATTTATATATTCATTATAAATAAGTAGAAGTTTTAATTTATACATATAAGTGTTTATAATGTCATACTAAGCCAATCCCAGTTATTACTATTTCCCTCTTCATCTCTATGTTGTTCATTTTCTAATGCAAAGTCATGCGATTTCCCAATAATTGGATTCATCAAGTTATCATTATCCAACTCATCAATGGGATGTAAACTCGAATCCTCCAATGATTGGGGAATATTATTAGAATCTTTGAAAGAGACTGAATGTTCTTGTGTAGGAGTGAAAATAGAAGTTGCTGGTGAAAAGGTGTCATCTATTCCGGATGCTTCAACTTTCAATTTAGCAGTTGCTTTTTTCTTGTTTGGTGATGAACTGCCCTTTGATTTCTTCTTAGAAGTATCCAATTTTTTATCTATTTTTTTATCTATTTTTTTATCCATTTCATTGTTGAAAGATGTAGGGTTTAAGTCGTCCCCATCTTTGCTAGGTGTAGTAGAAACAGACGACCTTTTGTTGGTGTTAGCTCCTCTTTGCCTTTTTTTAATTATGTCAGTTTTTAAACTTAATGGTCTGACTACACCATGCAATTTTAAGAATAATCCACAAGCATTACATAATGGCTGGCCCTCTGGGTTCCTTCTCCACAATGGAGTTGTTTCAGTATGACAATTTGTACAAGAAACTGGAGACGATCCGTTATTAAGATCCTTCACGTTGTCTGGGGAATTAAATTTCTTCTTGGTTTTTATTGTTCTTGGTTTCTTAAGTGATGTTCGTATCAGGTTATCAGATAATTCACTCCAAGGTAATGCAGACAGGTTTGGCAATGATTGTGCCATATTTAGTAATGACTCCTTTCTAGAACCATCAACGGGACTATTACTAATTGAACTTGTATTATATTGAGATGTCAGTTGTAAGTGCTTCATGTTGATAGAGTCGAAATATGAATCATTCAAACTTGAAAAATAGTCCATTCCTGGAGATCTATGAGAATTGAATATTGACTCCGATGCAATTGAATTTTGATTTGAAAATATAGGAGTTTCGCTAGCGGATCTATTATAATGCTCGGGTAAACTCAATAATGACTCTTCTTGTCTGACTAAATGATGACTTATTGCAGTAGGTGTTTCTAACCCCGGCATATGAGACAGATTAAAGCTATTGAATGTTGGATATAGTTCATTATTGTTGGGGGTTGTATGGTTCAAG
Source organism: Schwanniomyces sp. yHRVM31 (assembly GCA_030462985.1). Lineage (NCBI taxonomy): Eukaryota > Fungi > Ascomycota > Pichiomycetes > Serinales > Debaryomycetaceae > Schwanniomyces > Schwanniomyces sp. yHRVM31. The sequence goes on from JAKVQU010000033.1 coordinate 94,628, forward strand.
GTGCCTGGTTCGGAACAGTATTGAGAAAAGTCTGTAAAATAAGGCTTTTCACCACCCAAATTTTCATTCATTGGATTTGATATTGTTTCAACGCTTTCAGAATAATTATTTGCTGGCCCATCAAAGGCTAAAGGATCAAGTGAAAACTCAAAATGCTTCTCTTGATTAGTTATGTCTTTTGTTCTTTTTTGGTATGGATTTTGTAATCCAACTCTTTCATTCTTCAACGATAATGAGAGGTTAGATTGGACTGGTATATGACCCTTTTGGCTGGTTATAAGGGGTGAAAAATTTGCTTGCCTTTTCTTTGTATTAACGTTGCTTTGTTGAAGCGAATTCCCCAGACCCATTTGACGAATATGTGCAACATAATCAAATTCCTCAGTCAGTGGGTCTACACTATTATACATTTTCGTGACCTCATTCTCCTCTCTGTTAGCGTTTCTCTTAAGCTTCTGTTCACTTTTTGCCAGCCAACTTTTCTGTTCCTCATCATTTGTTACCTTAGTTTGTTTGTCATTTCCCTTCCTTTTAGCATTAATAAACATCATTCTCCATATTAGATTTTCCATCCTACGCTGGTATGGCAACAGATCTTTTGCCCCGTTGTACATTTCCCATAAAGTCTTGGAATTCATATTCTCGTCCTCGAAAAGACTTGTTATATCTTTACTCTCATTATCGTAAATATTAAATTTGAATTTCTTAGTAAAGCTGTCCCCCCACAGAGCATTATTAGCGGGGCTAATATTCATGATGAACTTCGGTTATATCTATGTTCAATACTGGCGTTATTGAATGAAAGAACAGTTCACTATAGTAAATATAGTGTCTATAACTTCACTTTTCAGATGGCTAACCGACGAGATTCTTCCCCCTCAAAATAGGATTTACAATAGCACATTCTCACTATCTAGCCCTCATTGGGAGTTGGTTCCAGTAATCACCTGGCCTATCAGGATCATTTGCTGATCTCGGATTATGTCAGCAAAGAAATCTTAGAACCGTGCAATATTATTGGTGCGATAAGATTTGATGGTTGATTGATAATAAAACTTGATGCATGTCAACTAGTTTATCACGTGTATCTGGATTAAATGATTTCAAAGATTGAATCCATATTTCAACTTATCGGGTTAAAGAGTAAATAGTGATAAAACTGTTGAATACTGTATTAAGATCTTAGATAATGTATATATATCGCCAATACTGATTATCACTAAAAAGTTAAATAACAGGTTATCAAAGATAAGAACAGTTTTATGCGTGTATATAATATCTGTTATGTTCGCATTTTGCCATTATCCATCGAATGGAAAGTCGGGATTTAATGGGTAGATAATCATTTTCAGAAGCAAAAATTAGTAATTGGGCATTATGTTTTTAGACTGCATAAATTTATCATATGAATTTTCATTTCCTTCATGAAAAGGATAGTATTTCCTAGCTGCAAACATGTCAAAGAATCTTTGTTCACAAATTCTATTTCATGAAAGTTCCATAATGAATGCTTCTTATTATATTCTGTGTAGTTTCATATTTAATACGAAGGTTCTAATCCGTTAGAACGAGATATTTTCAGATTAGGTGTATCTTTGAACTCTTTACGTTTTATCTACTGTAATAAACTAAGCTTATACGGTTATGGTTATTAGGTTCCCTACAAAAAAATTTTTAATCTTTTATGATATTTAATTCATATATTTATAATTTTATTGTATATTCTTAAAATTTCCAAAATATAACTTTTTACTAATTTATAAGATTTTTTCAAAATTACGTTTTATGACTTTAGATAATTAATTTAACATATATCATACATTTAAGAAAGAGTAATTTAAGCATCATCTACAATAATATTCATAAAGCATCAATTTTTCTACATTTATTTACTGGAATCTACTTACTATGGACCCCAGATTATTCTCAATCTCAATATTTGTAAGCCATTATTTTACTTTTGGTTATAATATTTTAATTGGGGATCGCCAAAATCTACTAATTGAAAATATTTTATGTACTCAACCCTTAGGTATTAGAACGTGATATAGATTCTGAGAGATATCTTTTATTCACAAAAATACGAACCCAACATTGAATAAAACGAGCAGGAATAATTTAGGCAATAATTAGAGTAGTCATGTAATCTGCTGAAACTGGAAACATAATCGAATTCCTGAGTCAACATATTATTTCAAATGACTGACATTTTAAAGCCAAGATAAACTTAAAACTATTCGAAGTGCGCATTTCCCCCTATTTTGTAATTTCACGTTGCTCAACCAAAAGCAAAACATGTCAAATATAAGCGAATACGTGGTTATTAAAATTTAATATGCAGACGTAATAGAATAATTACGAAAATATTGTTTACTAAAATTTATAATAGTATCCAAAAGAGGAAAATATTGTGCGCATTGGGAGCATGTAGGATGCTAACTTAAAATTGGAAGATGGAATTAACATTGCAGCTATTGTTCATAATTAAGGTAGTTAGAACCCTTTGGCGACGCGCACCACCCTAAAAAGTAGAATTAAGCTACATCGAGAAAATATCCTTAGGTCAAATTTCTTTCCCCAAAATTGGAGTAACTGAAATTTTGAAGACATATAATTTTTTATTAACGATACAACTTCTAAAACTATTACATGATGGGATTATTTGTCCTTCCACTCTTAAGTTTCTAGAACAATTAAGATTTCATTGCTGTCTTATATTAAGTGGACTTAATATAGTGAGCTCAATATCAAAAGATGCTCCATGCATTTAAATTTTAACTCTATATTTGTTGAGGGTTTCTACATGAAATACTTATTTTATGCGAATAGCGCATATGCCTTATTCGCAGTTCCCTACTTGCATATACTATTTCAAGTATTAGGGATACTTTACAATACGTACGCGCGCGCCAAAACTTTCAAAATAGAGATATTTTAGTATCCTTGTGATAAGTGGAATAAACATGCAATAACTAAACCTATTCGCTTTTTTTGAAATTGTTAATTATCATTCCAACTATCAGCAATATAACTATCATACAAAAAACAAATATAAAGTTTCATGATTTCATTGAATATAGGCCCTACGTAGAAATTCGTCAAAGTGATGTGAAATTGTAAACGAAAACATTCTACTTACTAAATGAGTAAAATACTGCATATACTACTACAACTCCTTTGACTTAATAATGGTTTTGATAAATCGCGAAAAAGCTTGCTGCTCCATGATATCAATATTGTTGACTAAGTAACTTTTACAAGGTTGTGAGTTAAACTTTGTGCTCATTTATTCTTTTGGTTAAATTCATTACAAAATTGAAAGATGCATATTTAACTAATGCCCAGACATATAGTGCCAAACACCAAGACGGTAAATATCTACATCCGATCTAGTTATGTAAATTAAGTAGATTTGGACAAGTGTTAGCATATTAAGGTTGTTTTTTTACTAGTTAGGAAATAAGGATTATTCTGCTACTTGACTTAAAGTTACCGAAAATATAGTTAATTACAGATCATGTAATTTTTTATGATAGATCCACTCACGATTTAATTAGCAACTATCTCTACAAGTACTTAATTAATCTAAATTTGTATAATAATTTAGCGAGCCAGGCTAAACAATTAGATCAAAAATATTATAATCAAATTATGATCTGAAATTATAATGATAGTTCCGAATCAAGTTAAAATATTGATGGTTGGCATGTGTTATAATAGAGTGGCGTCCGATCTTCCATTGTGTAACCGCTTTTTTTTAGTGCGAAAAGTAATTCAAAGCGGAAGGCATTGTTTGCAAACAATTATCACTGCTGCAAAATTTTCACGAGTAATACGTGAATCTTTGATAATTTCCATATTGGTGCTCCGAGTGTATCTTGATAATATTAGATTCACTTTTACAAAAGGTATATAAATGAACAAATTTACTTCGAAGTTAATTATGTTTGAGTAGTAGTCATCAGACAATGAAGTTCACATCAAGAAACATAGTTGGGGGTTTATTAGCCCTTGCAACATCGACATCTGCATTAACTATCACAGATGATACAGTCGAAACCAATCCAATTAATTTACAAATAGGAACCCTTGATATTGATGAAGGTGTTTATTACACTATCATTAACAACGTTCTTACCACCATTGCCGGTGATCTTGATAATAAAGGTGGATTCTATGTTACTTCAAATAATGGTTTAGCTGCAGCTGTTGCATTAGTCAGTGGTACAATTACCAACACTGGTGATGTTTCCTTCGATGCCTTATCAGCAGACGTTGCTTCCTCCTATGATTTAGCATCGGTTGGTGCTTTCAGTAACACTGGTAACATGTGGTTCGGATCAGCTAAAGGTATTGCTCAAGCATTTACAGTTACATCTGTTACTTCATGGCATAATAATGGTTTGATGTACTTCAAGCAAGGTAGCGGTGTTGCCTCTCTTGTTACATTAAATCAAGTTGCTGGTGACGGATTATTAGAAATTTATAACGATGGTCAAATTTGTTTGGAGAACACTGAATATCTTCAAGTTTCATCTATTAGAGGTTCTGGTTGTATGATTGCATTAGAGGGTGCTACTGTTCAATTACAACTAAGTGTTGCCAACACCTTGTTTGCTGTTGATCAAACTCAAACCATTTACCTTGAAGATTCTACTTCTGAATTATCCATTCTCGGATTATCTGTCAGTCTTCTCAGTTCTCCAACTATTACTGTTGCAGGTTTCGGTAACGGTAACAAGATTGTTGTTGATACTTCTTTCAGTGGTTACAACTATGATTCCAGTACTGGTATTTTAACTCTTAACTTTGTTGGTCTCTTAAGTGTTCACTTTGATATTGGTCTTGGATACTCCACATTCCAAACTAATGGTGTTCTCGGTATTGCTACTCAAATTTCTGCATCTTATGCTCCTCCAAATGCCGCTCCATCGACTTGTACTTGCGCTCCATTCCCAACTATTCCAACTGGTACTCCTTCTGCTAGCTCTTCAGCTCCAGCCAGCTCCTCTGCTACAGCCAGCTCTTCAGCTCCAGCCAGCTCTTCAGCTCCAGCCAGCTCTTCAGCTCCAGCCAGCTCCTCAGCTCCAGCTAGCTCTTCAGCTCCAGCCAGCTCCTCTGCTCCAGCCAGCTCTTCAGCTCCAGCTAGCTCTTCAGCTCCAGCCAGCTCCTCTGCTCCAGCTAGCTCTTCAGCTCCAGCTAGCTCTTCAGCTCCAACCAGCTCCTCTGCTCCAGTAAGTTCTTCTGCTCCAGCACCATCATCTGCTCCAGTAAGTTCTTCTGCTCCAGCACCATCATCTGCACCAGCTAGTTCATCTGCACCAGCTAGCTCTTCAACACCAGTTGTATCTTCAGCACCAGCACCATCGTCTGCACCAGCTAGCTCTTCAGCACCAGTTGTATCTTCTGCTCCAGCACCATCGTCTGCTTCAGCTAGTTCTTCTGCACCAATTGAATCTTCAGCACCAGCACCATCGTCTGCACCAGCCAGTTCTTCTGCACCAGCACCATCGTCTGCACCAGCCAGTTCTTCTGCTCCAGCACCATCATCAGAATCAGTCAGTGCTTCACAACCTACTTCTACATCTTTAGCTGCTGTCTATTCTGATGAAACTTTGACTGCAACTGAAAAATCTACAACTGTTATTACTATCACTTCTTGTTCAGATAATAAATGTTCCGAAACTGCTGTACCAGCCACCCCAACTCTTACTACAGAAACAATCAACGGAGAGACTACTATCTTTACCACATACTGTCCATTGACTAGTGAAGGTGAAGAAACTACTACCCCAGCTACTAAGACCAGTGAAGCTACTACTACCCCAGCTACCAAGGCCGGTGAAGCTACTGCACCAGCTACCAAGGCCGGTGAAGCTACTGCTCCAGCTACTGAAGCAGCTGAAGCTACTACCCCTGCTATTAATGCCGGTGAAGCTACTACCCCTGCTACCGAAACTAGCGAAGCTACTACCTTTGTCACTTTGTCATCTTCATCCTTAGCACAAAGTTCTTCTAATTCTGCTACTACTGAATCTTCCTCCCCTGAAGTTATTCCTTCTGAAGGTGGTGCTTCTTCATTAAGTACCAGTTACATTTTAGTCTCTTCATTATTGGTCATGATTCCATTATTGATATAAGTGCACTAATGATGTTTCTACGATTCATTTCAACAATTGTTGAAGCTTAATTTATACCTACTTCATTATATATTCTTTTAATCTTCTATAATAGATAATTTATTGTTTCCATGACCAATGTAAGCAGGATCTTAACTCTCCAAAGGCTTATATCTTGATTACTATTCAGCAGTTGTTGTATTATGTGTTACTAAACGCCATATTAGATATATTGTTCAACTACGAACTGTTCAAGTTGCTAAAACTTATTTACAATTTATTTTTAACATGTATAGTCATCAGTATTGTCTAATATTCCAAAAGAATAATTTATGAAGCCAATCCACAATCCAACTGGCATTCGGTCTAAAATAATTGTAGTTTTAAGAGAATCAATTGTCTTTCAATTGCAGAATATCGCATTCATCAGGTATCTTCTAGGTGATAGCTTAAAAAATATATGAAATCTGTCAACCAGAGATTCGTGTATAATATCATCTTTACTTAACAAAGAACCCTTCAATATGCACCAGTCACATAAGAATGCACATTGTTAATGTAAAGCATTGTTTAAAGATGATTACATACAGGATATTTACTATTTCTTATTCCCGATTTCAGGCAAAATAGTAGTGCACAAGACTCAAAGAATATAGGCGAAGAAGTAATACTTTACTGTAGAATCACCCAAGAGATATGTGTGCAAAACTACAATTATTACCGAATATACACAGTAGCAATTTATCACGTAATGTGCAATTCTATCCTAGAATTTTCCATGTTATACTACAGAACGGCTTCTTTAGCCCAAACTATAACATTAGCCGAAATATGCGATCGCTCCCCTGATTTCAGATTCATATCAAGTAATTACTCCCTTCAAGTTGTATATTCATCAGTTCTGCCACTTTCTTTATAGTTTTCTATATAGCACACAACATATTTGAATATTCTTCCATATCCTAAAGCCACAGGGTCCATTAGCAATAATGTGAACATTCCTGTCTCCAATATAGAATAAAATAAAGAAAACAATTGAAATTTACTTGCTCATAGTCTCTTAGATTATTGTGTACTCAATTTAGAGACTTTTCTGCTGGATTGAGACGTAATTATTAGACAGAAACTAAATGCGAACCATTGAAGAAGTTAGGCGACCAATTGGAATACAAGGTATAGAGGTTGACAATGTTAAAAACATGAAATTCTGCATCGCGATAATTAACAATTAAAAGTTGAAGATTCATGTACAATCATGCACCTCAATAAACAATCAAGGTATCCCTGCACGTTTTTCGCAAAAAGAATAAGAGAACTTGAGATAGAAAACATCAACTTTACAAATGCTGGACTTAATTCATATAAATAGATGTAAGTTTGGACATTTTCAACAAAACTATCTACAAACAATTCGTTCGCTACTAACAAACATGAAATTAACTCCTAGAGTTGCAGGAACTATTTTGGCTGCTTTAGCTAGTTCAGTCTCTGCCTTGACTATTTCTGAAAATACAGTCTATGATAGTCCTGTCGATTTACAAATTGGAACCCTTGACATTGATCAAGGTGCCTATCTTACAATTATAAATAACATTCTTACCACAATTGGTGGTAGTCTTGATAACAATGGTGGATTCTATGTTACTTCAAATAATGGTTTAGCTGCAGCTGTTGCATTAGTTAGTGGTACAATTACCAACACTGGTGATGTTTCCTTCGATGCTTTATCAGCAGACGTTGCTTCCTCCTTTGATTTAGCATCCGTTGGATCTTTTAATAACACTGGTAACATGTGGTTTGGATCAGGTGCCGGTGGTGTTGCTCAAGCATTTACTCTTACATCTGTTACTTCATGGCATAATGAAGGTTTATTGTACTTCAAGCAAGGTAGCGGTGTTGCCTCTCTTGTTACATTAAACCAAGTTGCTGGTGACGGATTATTAGAAATTTACAACGATGGTCAAATTTGTTTGTATGATACCTACTATCTTCAAGTCTCTAATATTAGAGGTACTGGTTGTATGGTTGCATTAAAGGATGCCTCAGTCCAATTACAACTTAGTGTTGCTAATACTGTCTTCTCTATTGATCAAACCCAAACAATTTACCTTGAAGATTCTACTTCTGAATTATCCATTCTCGGATTATCTGTCAGTCTTCTCAGTTCTCCAACTATTACTGTTGCAGGTTTCGGTAACGGTAACAAGATTGTTGTTGATACTTCTTTCAGTGGTTACAACTATGATTCCAGTACTGGTATTTTAACTCTTAACTTTGTTGGTCTTTTAAGTGTTAACTTTGATATTGGTCTTGGATACACAACATTCGAAACTAATGGTGTTCTCGGTGTTGCTACTCAAATTTATGCGTCTTACGCTCCTCCAAATGCCGTTCCATCAACTTGTACTTGTGCTCCATTCCCAACTATACCAACAACTGGCGCAAGTAGTTCAGTAGTTTCGTCATCTGTTCCAACTGGATCAGTAACTAGCTCAGCAACTGGATCAGTATCTGCAACTCCATCTGGATCCCCATCTGGATCATCTCCATCCGGTTCTGCTTCTGGATCTCCATCTGGTAGTGCTTCTGGTTCTCCATCTGGATCATCTCCATCCGGTTCTGCTTCTGGTTCTCCATCTGGATCATCTCCATCTGGTAGTGCTTCTGGATCATCTCCATCCGGTTCTGCTTCTGGATCTCCATCTGGATCATCTCCATCTGGTAGTGCTTCTGGATCTCCATCTGGATCATCTCCATCTGGTAGTGCTTCTGGTTCTCCATCCGGTTCTGCTTCTGGATCTCCATCTGGATCATCTCCATCTGGTAGTGCTTCTGGATCTCCATCTGGATCATCTCCATCCGGTTCTGCTTCTGGTTCTCCATCTGGATCATCTCCATCTGGTAGTGCTTCTGGATCATCTCCATCCGGTTCTGCTTCTGGATCTCCATCTGGATCATCTCCATCTGGTAGTGCTTCTGGATCTCCATCTGGATCATCTCCATCTGGTAGTGCTTCTGGTTCTCCATCCGGTTCTGCTTCTGGATCTCCATCTGGATCATCTCCATCTGGTAGTGCTTCTGGATCTCCATCTGGATCATCTCCATCCGGTTCTGCTTCTGG